>MU863966.1:0-150893 GCA_033296885.1 Triangularia verruculosa | reverse complement strand
TTGGCCGAATCCTCCGTTCCTTCACACCTATAACCACGTAGTATTACTGCTGCCAGTCTACTGTAAATTAGGCCTCACAGGGACCTATTTTAACATTTACTTATAAAAGTTTAGTTATAAGTAATATTAAAAACGTTAAAATTAATAAATTCCTATATACTTAGTATTTTAATTTAAAAATAAAATATAAAAAATTATAAGTATTAATTTTTAATTTGTGACGAACCCCTGTACAGAACCTCTGAAAGGGATACTCGGTTGAAGGCTACTTCTGACAATTAGTTCGGTGCAGCTAAACAGTGCACAACAAGATATCTCAATGTAAACACAAGATACCGTGAATACAAGCTGTGATTGCATACTGCGGAACTATCTACGAGCTATCTAGTTCCTCCGTATATATAGACCTTTTCCTAGTCGTGCTCACTCTGCTCAGTGCCCTGAGCACACTGAGCATTCTGCTTACTCTGCTCAGTGCCCTAAGCACACTAATCAACCGTTCCTTACCGTAATTGGTTCTCCTAGGCGTTCTCCCGATTGGTCCTTACTTTCCGTAGTTCCACAACCAATCGTTATTCTCGTCCATATACCAGAGTTATAACACGATACTTCCCCTCTCAGGCCGACGTCCCGATGGCCTAGTTCTTTTATTTCTTCCAATAATAACTTCCTTCCTAGGTAAGTTTTCCTTTCCATCACCACACTTCCGCAATGTCTAACCGCGTCAAGAAGTCCACGCCGAAAGGCCCTTCCAGCACCCTTCGCCGCCAGAATCTTGCAGCCGCTGCTTCCATCTTTGGTGACGAAATGCTTCCCTGTTCTTCCTGTGAAGCCCTTAACATCTCCGATTGTCGCGTTTTTAAACGCTCCTCCAAATGCAACCATTGCATAAGTTCTGGCCGTTCCGACTGCGATATCCTGGGTCTTACCCCCGCCTTGACAGCCTCCCTTCGTCGCCAGAAAGAGAAACTGGACGCCGAAGAGCAAAAGGCTCGCACGACCATGCTGCAAGCTGCTTCGAAGCTTTCGCGAGTGGACACCCAGCGTCGCGCCTTAACTGCCAAATTCCGTCGCATCGCGGCCCGCGAGGAGCGGTTGATTGAGGATCTGGAGCGGGAGGAAGCACAACCCTCCTCCACCGCTAATCCTCCCTTAACCTCTTCCCTCGACTGGGCCTCCGCAATGTTAGGCTGGCCTGGCCAGAATCTCCCGGACGACCCGTCCTTCGACCTTCCGTCCGGTCCCGACCTTTTCCTGGAGCCAGTCGCTGGCCCCTCCCGGAGTTCTCCACCCCTGGCCGCCCCGGGTTCCTCCGATGGAAGTCCTCCAGTTTCTCAGGGCAGTTGAGGTTCGTAGTGCTAGTTGTAGGCAGGTTCCTGGGTACCTGCTAACCTTGTTGTGCACTGTTTAGCTGCACCGAACCAATTGTCAGAAGTAGCCTTCAACCGAGTATCCCTTTCAGAGGTTCTGTACAGGGGTTCGTCACATAATTATATTAAAAATAACTTTTTTAATAATATTATTGATAAATATATTAATTAATAAGTTCGAATAAATAAATAAAGAGATTTAAAAAATATTATTAAGTTCAGTCGGAAGTACCAGATTTATAATTATAAAAGTATAAAACTTAATAATTATATTAATAATATTAATTTATTTATAAAATAAAATAAAATATTTAAACGAATATAAGAAAACTAGTATTTATATATAAATTAAGTAGCGGAAAAGACCAAAGACCGAAGGCCGAAGCCGCGCTCGAAAGAACCTAAGAATCTAGACCTTTAAACTAAACATCCAGACCACTGCCATCTTCTATTTTAGGAACCGATACCAATATTGGTGGTCTGGCCCTCTGAAGCTCTCACGAGCTTCAGGGCCTAGACCAGCCCCACTTTTCCACAACCCGCTGATAAGATTCAGGTTGGACCTTGGATAAGGTAGGTGCGCTGAAAGATGGCACGTTCGAGCCTACCCTGACTGGTCAGTTTATCGAACTATCAGGGTAGATGGGAGCAAAGATAAGGCTTATCCACAATCGAGTGTCACGTCGGTCCCGCGATGGCGCGAATTTGAGAAGGAGGACCTTGCCCCCACTCTAGCTATGAATGAATGTAAACAGTGACAAATTCGGCCGCCGAACGACGATGTTCTGGTTCTTGAAACGCCTCGCGGGCATCTATCAGCGTGGTACGTACAAGAGATTACGTCTCATGTAACTCATGTAACCTCTTACCGACTGGTATCCAACACATATCTTCCCACGACTTTGTTCTCCCTCATAGCATCAAACACACCTCCAAGCTCGCTCATGCCCACAACCTTCACGGGGGCCTTGACCAACCCACGGAGAAAGAAGTCTATCGCCTCCACCATATCCTGTCTATTTCCTACGTACGAACCCTTTACCTGTACCATCCTCACCACCGTGTCAAACACCGGCATGCTCACCTTTGCTCCAGCCGGCATACCGATACAGACCACCGTCCCATGCGATCTCACATACCCAGTCGCCTGCTGAAACGGCTTCTCCATCGGGGCCAGCAATAAAACCCCATGCGGTCCTACCCCGTCGGCTGTGGCCGCCTTGACATCCGCCACTAGGTCCTTACTTTTCAAATAATCAATATACACCTCTGCCCCCAGCCTCTTGCAACTCTCTCCCTTCTCCGGACCCCCGTCAATAGCGATGACGTGCAGCCCCATGGCCTTGGCGTACTGCGTGGCCAAACTCCCGAGGCCACCTCCGGCCCCGACAATAGCCACATACTGACCCGGCCGCGCCTCGCTCTGCTTCAACCCAGTGTACACCGTCAATCCAGCGCACAATATCGGTGCAGCGGCATCCAGCTCGGCCCCCGTATCTTTGGGGAACTTGGCCACATGCGACGCGTTGGCAACAGCGTACTGCTGGAAGCTGCCGTCGACCGTATACCCGGAAAGCTTCGCCTCGCTGCAGAGCATCTCCTGAGCCTGCATGCAAAAGGTGCAGTGGTGGCAGGTGGAACTGAGCCAGGGGATCCCCACATAGTCCCCCACGTCGACGCCTTGGCCCGACGCAACCAAATTACCCTTGGCCACCACGACGCCGGCGCCTTCGTGACCGCCCACAAGGGGGGTCTTGCGGGGCAGGGGCCAGTCATTGTTGAGCGCGTGGAGGTCGGTGTGGCAGACGCCCGAGTAAAGAATGTGGACCAGCAATTCTTGGGGACCGGGAGTGGGGACGGGGATGGTCTTTAAGCTCATCACTGTGGACTTTGTTAGCGGGGCTGAAAAACAGTTGAAAAAAGGGGTAGAAAGTAGCGTACCGCCATCGGCCGTGATGACCTGAGCCTTTTGTTCTTTGGGGATATCGTGTGCCATTGTGGGTGGTTGTCAAGGGCGAAGAACCAGGTTATTGACTGGATGGGAAGAAAGGAGGAATTAACACTTGCGAAAAATAGCGTCTGAACTCGAGGAAATTCATATTTTAATGCACTTGGATACCTAGGTACCTCTGTTCTTACTTCATGAACGTCATGGCCTCGTCAGTTCGTCCGAGGGGCTGCATCTTGGGAATGTTTTGATGCCAAGACCCACCCCTTTTCTGAGCACAGCAAGCCCACTTTTGGAATGCTTTGATGACGTTCAATTTTGAGAGGTACAGTTTCGGTCCTTGAAGACTCTTGGTCTGGACAGTTGACAAAAGGCTAGCAAATTCACTTCGGAAGCCCAATCAAATGCTTTGGATTCCATTCGTTTTCCGGTGTGTGAGCCTCACTTCAAAGCGGAAGGGAATTCAGTTGACGTACCTCTCAACTTGAAGGCAGCGGACATTGTTGGAGATTATTCCACATGGCTTCTTTTTGGCTTGTCTGATGCAGACCCAGGCATCAGGAGTTGTAGTTCACCTGGGAATCAAACTGTCGTATCATCTTTAGCTAGGTAGCCTTGAAACTTCCCTACAGATAGCACTGCGCGGGATGCAGCGTACATCGTATCTGAACTTTGGGGGTGATTGATCACAGTGTGATTGGGATCCGCCATGTACTTCTCTGACAAAGATCATGCCTCTTACAGTCAACAAAAGTCCTGTTGGTAGGGTGACCCCTTACCCAGGGTCCGTGCGTCACAGCATAAAAAGTAGAGATCTCCAAGATGACTTCCTTGAGATGATTCAAATAGAATGATCTTATGGTGATGGTTGTACAATGAACATTATGAATAGGTGACTTCAAGGGTGAATTAACATATAGTAAGATTTAAGAGATAATATGACTCCCATCGACCTACCTTAAGCTGGATTATAAATACCTATAGGTTAAATATCATGCCTTCTTGGAACAGTCGCGCTGGTGTTTGACACCGAAACCCCTCCTGTGCTCAAGTGTATCATATAGCAAACGTTCAAGAGACCACTAAAAAGACATCTTTTCCACAGGTGTTGAGATAAGACAATGATAAATTCTTATCAGAAGCTACGGATGCGTATCGACTTTCTTGAATCTTCCATTGAAGCCTTAAAGGCGCCGGAGGTGAACCGCTCGACGAGCTCTGATGACGAAAGTTGTGCTTGCCTGCCCTACTAGAGCAATGATTGCAAAAGTGAAAAACTGTTTTACTGGCCCCACAAAACATCTCCTCCGTGTAGTGTTACTCTTAGTTCCTTATTTATTACCACTACATTTTTTATTGCGAAGTTTTCTCTCTCTCACCCGCACACCAAACCGAGGCTGCTCAGAAAGCTTTTCCGCCGCACCTCGCCGCGCTGCCTAGTCTCGCAAGACACGTCTCCTCGCGTTACTTTGCTTTCCCATTGTTGGGTTAACTGAAGGTATGATTATGATAAATTCCTCAATTGAAAACGTAAAGATCAAAGCTAACACAATAGCATCAGATATATTCTCGATCCTTTAGCTTGAGGTCTACGGTCACCTCTTTGATGAGTATACAGACCGTGCCTCCACCCGGCCTTCATCTTCTCGCCCGACCGTCAGTCTGAGATTGGTCAGATGAATGACCACGTCGCTTCATCCCGTCATCGTCAATCCGAAGTAAATCAAATGAACGGCAACATGCAATCTGTCAATCATCAATCTAACATCGCCCAAAGGAACGGCAACTTCTTCTCCCCCAATCACCAGTTCAAGATTCACGGGATGGATCGCGACATTGTGCTATCACACCCTCAGTCCGAAGCCGATTTTGAGATGAACCTGGACGCCCCTCACTCCAATGGTCAGTCCGAGGTTCATCAGATCAAAGGCAATACCGATTTCCTCGTCCAGCCCATCATCAACCTGCAGAAGGCCTCCAGCACCGTTGAACAGGCTCCGGTGCTCTGGGAACAGGATCGTGCAGCCAGACGTCTGCTTGGCTTCTCCGAAACCTGCAGAGGAGACGTTCACAGCGTCAAAAATATCCAGCCCGACATTCTCGGCACTGAGAATGTGAGCCTGTTTCTCACGAATCTCTCGCGCATATACAACGAGAAGGATCTCATCCTGGCGCTCCTCCCGCATAGGTAGCCTGTTCAATCGAATTTATGTTGTGTCTGTCACAGCTCCGGGAACAGTCACTCTTAAATGAAGGGCAAATGCACTGTGAAAAATTCTCAAAGAAATAGTGCCAACATAATAACATACACGTGTAATGTGAAGATAAAAAGGGAATATCATAGTGATCTGGTTCTCCTATAGGGACGCAGTCAATAGGAGTGGCCTATTGCTGAAGAACAGTGTCATGGCTCTGTGACAGTCATGCAATGATAAGGTACCTGGGTCTTTAAGAAAACAAGGGGTGTCAGGAGGTCACTGAGCGTATATTCAGTCGTCATCCCATCTGTGTCACGTACTCTTAACTAGGTAGGTACCTAGTCAATCAAGCCTCATAACCACATCTTTCAGCACCTATGAGTAGAGCTACCTTATTGGTGACTGATGTTAAAATCTACCAGGTTACTTTATCATGACTCTAAACAAACATTCAAAGACTGCAGGCTTTCATATGCGCCACTATCTACCTTATCTTCTGCAGCGACCATATCGTTGCCTGAGCCATATGAGACAAAGCGAAGCTAACGTTGGCACGCCAGTGAGGAAGGTACAAGCTATGTATATTGAACCTTGGAGGACAGATAAAAACAAGAAGAACTGGCTCCAGACACTGAATATTTAGGTAGGTAGGAGTCATTATGCTCGCCTTGGTTCTGATGAAGACAGAAAGACAATCGTTAGGTACCTAGGTATCTGGGAAAGGAACAGTCAGATAAGGTACCTACGTATGACTAGTGGTTTTGAAGAGGGCTTTCGAGGAAAGAAATCAGGCTTTTGTGAGCATCAAACGGGAATTTGTCACTCCAGGATCGTGGTGTTTTGGTCTAAGGTAATGACGAATATGACGCTTCTTAAAGTAAACAAAAACGTGGTTGCATACCTGAATCGTGCACCATCAAATGCGAAGCGGAGACTTTCAGGGCAGGAACATGGCATCATTGAAGGGGTAGGTAGCTGAAAGTCTGTTAACAGCTGCAAACTATGACTGATAGAAATCAATAATCTACAGGAAGTGTCAAAGAATAATCTGACTGTGACTGATGAGGTAAGGTATAAAGGTCAATGATCTTGCCATTGTAACAGTACCTAAGGTACCTGGGATATTCGACACCAGTTTTTGAACCCTAAGAATACATAAATAAACAAAAATGAAAGGTCATCTAGTAAAGGCTCTCCCTATTCCCCGCCGACTGGTCTAGGCGATTATCATCATCAACTATATGGGGATATTGGGCCTTTTACGGCTTCTATCAAGGGCTAGAAAGTGCCTGAGATGGATAGCTCGACAAACCCTTATCACCACACCCGGCCCTTCCTCTTCTAGACCAGTATTGAGGACCGGCAACTTTCTTGCTCTGGAGCAGCGCTTGGTGAAGAACAGATTGTGCCTGTTTGGCCCCGCCAAACATTCACTTCGCCTGATGGTGTTGCTCTCAATCATGTATTTATTACCTGTGTCTCGCTGCCCTCCAGACTTTTCACACTTTTCCCAGAACAACGACTTCCAGCTACCTACCTGGTGACTGCTGATTCTCAGCCACTCATTCTCAATCGTTCACCTCATTATCCAACTACATACTGGTGGACGATACCGGGTTTTCATCATACAGTCGACCAAACCACAACCACTGCATCGGCAATTATTGCAGCACAAGCTCACAGTACCCTCCTGAAGCCGTGATTCGTGCTGCTGCGTACTATCTCGACGTATGTGCCCGGTTCATCACATGTTGAAAAGTCGCAAGAATCATTACTAACCGGGTATTCGCAGCGTCACCAGACATCACCAGCCTTCCGGCGTAACAGGCACGATGGCTCCAACTGGCCGCGTCTTTCATCCGATGGATGCTTTGCTGCAGCCTAATGAGCTGGGACACAATGATCGTGTCTTGCGCCGTGTCTTGGGCTATTCCGAAGCTTACAAGGGCGATATTTTCAACCGCAAGAACATACCGGCCGACATCGACGACGACATGAATGTCAGCGTTTTTCTGACCAACTTGCCAAGGGAGTACGATGAGGAGAGCTTGCTTGCCGCGCTTCTGCCCCACCGCCCCTTCGACCGGATCTACGCGACATCGGTCACACCTCCCGGCGACAATCATGATGGTTCTAGCGCCAAGATCATCACATTCACGCGCGACGGAGCCGAGCGCCTTCTCAATTTTGTGAACGCGGGCAAGCTTGTGATCGAAGGTCGCGTCGTGCGTGGCCGTTGGAATCAAATCAAGACCCCCGCGCCGGGTGGCGCCCATTATCTCTCTCGTGTTCTACTCATTGAAGTCAGTCAGGATGTCTTAAATGAGACCAAGATCAGAGAGTTGCTGCAGGCGAACATCGTTTGTCAAACCGGCAAAATCACAATCAAGCAGGTCAAAAACAACGACCATATTACAATCGAACTGCCGTTCTGTTCTTATAGAGCGCAGGCCGAGGCCTTTCGTCTCTTGCTCGCGGCCGAGTATCCTGAGGCCAAGGTTAGATTCGGAGTCGATCCCCTGGCTGTCGGTGGTAAGGGCGTTGGGAGAGAATCGGCTGGGGATAAATGGGCTGCCTTAGGTAGCTGGAGACGCGGTCAAGGTCAGTGCTAGGACAAAAGCGCCTAGATTACCTTAGACTACCTTACCTATCAACAGGGATCAGGGGAGGTGACACCTGGATGGAAAGGATGGCCGATCATGAGGACTCGACACAAATGTCGTTGGTAAATGGATATAGCTTCTCCCCTCTGCTCGCTTTGTTTTCACCCTCTGTTCTTGCTGTTTTTGTTCCTCTTATTTTATTTTTGTTCTTTTTGTGCTTCTGATTGCTTGCTGAGTATGTTCTCGAGATTTGCTAACTACCTATCTAGCGAAAAGTTACGGCAGACATCTGCTGATACGGGTTCTATGATGTAAGCTTTAGAACTAAGATTTTAAGATTTATTCCTTGCGCTCACTGAGCCAACCTCTACACTGCTAGTGTCCATCCATACATATGGCCCATTGACTGCTGACTTCAACACCATGCCAAAGGTCATATGCGTATCGTCAGGATGTTAAATGGTTCCAGGTTGTTAACCAATATCTGGCAATTCCCAATCACCAACTACCTTACTATGGGCACCATTCACTGCCGGAATGAATATGCGGTGATGTTATCTAAAAGATCTGCTTATTATCTCCTAGATAGCTTCATTTTCCGTCCACGGTATCAACGGCTTCTGCAATATTGACGACAGAGGGATAGTGCCTCCCTAAGGCACCTACCTTCTTGACTTTTCCCATAAAGGCTGGTTTTCTCACCGAGGGTATTGACCAACGCCGAGTCCGCTGTATTCACTTCCAGGGGACGAGGTAAGGTAGTCATCGCGGGGTCTGGGAGCATGAGGGTCATGGTGAATTCTTGAGAACCTGGAAGGGAGACCCGCGTATTGATCTTCGGAGCTTCCACTTGTTAAAGTTGCTCTAACAGCGCCGAAGACCCTGCGATAGTTGTTTTATTCACTTCTGTTGCGGGCCTTAGTTGATCTGGTCTTGCTCCAGAGCATCCCCCAACGATGGGCTCGCTATTCACTGTTTCTTTGGTTGCTCTCACAATATCTATATATTTCTGCCCGCAAACAATTCTTGATTCCTTTCTTTTTCTCCTCATCACAACTCAAACGCTACCCACAGCGAGGACTTTGAGGTGGCCGGTTTTTCTACTCCCGATCATCGTAAAGAGCCACAGCAAAGTCCCCAATTACAGTTGAGATTTTCAAGGTATGCTGACTTGATACAAGTCAGCCAAACATCTGATAGCAGTCATTCAGCTACTAATATCTATTATCAGGAAACCCATCAACATGAACAACGGCCGCCCCAAGCCTGGTGCTCGCACGCGCAGTGCAGTTACCGACGCACCTCCTACCGCTGATTCTGATACCACCGCCACCCCCGTCCTTCGCCCGATGGACATACTCACCCAGCGCGGTGCGGTCGATGACGACAAAGAGGGCGATAGAAGAGAGGCGAAAGGCTTCTCGCGCAATTACCGCGGCGACATCAACAACCCGCGGAACAAACCCAGCGCCATGGCTGACGACCAAAACGTCAGTCTGTTTATCACCAAGCTGCCAGCTACACTCGAGGCCAGGGAGTTGCTCAAGGCTCTCATCCCCCATGCTCCTTTTGGGCGCGTATTCTCTGTCAGCATTACCCCGCCCAATATCGACAAGGGACAGAAAGGAGCAGCGGCCAAAGTGGTCATGTTCAGCAGAGAGGGGACTGAGAAGCTCCATGACTTCATTCAGAGGGGTGGTCTCTTCTTTGACGTCGGCTTCACCAAAGAAACTGCCCAAGTGTGCTGGAACCAGATCAAGTCCGACCCATCTACCCACGACGATGACAAGTCACGTGTCTTGATTATCACAGGTTCTACGGCCGTGGTCGGTATTCCGGAGCTTAGGACTCTCTTCTGCCAAAACTTTGATTACCAAGAAGAGGAGGTGACCGTTGTCCGGGAGTCTGAGACCAAGCGCACAGTTGAGTTTAGGTTTTGCAGCTTCCGATCACAGGCCGAGGTCGGCTCAATCCTCCTCAGACGTCTGTATGGCCGTGATGTCCGTGTCGAGTTTGGCATCGATCCCCTTGCCGTCCGACCAATATCCGACTCGGGGCACCCTGCTGCCCAAGCTACCACCAACACCAAATCCCAGGCGTCACAACGTTTGAAGGAAGACCGCTGGGCCAAGCTGGGTCAGTGGAGGCGCGGCGGTCCTAGTGCCTAGGGTAGACAACAAGCGCGACGCACTAAGAACAGGGTGGTTTTAGTGATGGGGACGGATGGAGAAGACGTGAGGCAACAGGGGAAATTAATAGGATAGTGGCTTAGCCGGGCAGGGAATGGAGCTTAGGTCTCAATCAACCACAATTCTCAACAATTTTGACTGAATCATGATGCCTCTTGATATTTTGTATATGTTTTGCTATGCTAACCACACAAGCTTGGATGAGATGGAGACATCTCAATGTAGGTGCCTAGTCGGTACAGTACCTACCTAAATTCTCGTTAGGTTTTGAGACAGTGCCACCGCCTGGCATTTCAATCTCAGCCGTTTGAAATACAACAAGTCATCGCAGCCGAGCTCATCGGTGGTCTACTTCACCACTGCCCGTTCGACAAGGTCAACACGACATCGATTATGCCACCCGACGTTGGTCTGTTCCTTTTCTTGTAACATGAACAAAGCGTCTAAGATCGATAGTGAATCCAGGGGGTGGCGCTTGCCTCACCAGCCACATGTGGCTGATATGATTGACGTCACGGATAGCGTCTTTCTGTTTGCACTGAAATGGCCCGCGGCTGCAACAGTGGTCACCCGTAGGGTAGCAAGTCCAACGACGAATGGATTTGATGGAGAACTAAAGAATTGCAGAGATATAAGTATTCTGTGTCACGAGATATGCCAGCGATATGCCAGAAATAGGAACTGGAAATAAAAGTCAGGTTCAGAGCTACAACATTGCTAGCGGCTCCATATTGCAGAAACATGATCCCAAATATCCCACGCCAAATTGCGCCATTGTCATGTCATATCATCAAGGTGTCTTCATAACCACCTTTACTCCTCAGAGTTGCCGCCATGGCTGGCAAGTCCCCCCTTCCGGCCGGCCTCGCGGGCACGCTCACTACCAGGTTCAAAGCTACCGGATGAAGCCTTTCCTCCCTTGGAAGCGATCTCGCGCTGCATGTCGCAAAGGCGGCCAGTTAGTTGTTTGTTGTTTTGGGGGTCACAGGAGGGCAAAGACATACCTGCTTCTCGGGATCCATGCTGGCAAATCCCTGGTTGCCAGTGCCGCTGTTGCCAGAGGACGAATTATCGTTGGCGGCTTCGGTGCCGCCTCCGCCGTGGCTAGCCCTGCCACCCTTGGAAGCGATCTCGCGGACTTCCTCCTTGGGGCTGTTCGAGAGAATACTTGTTAGAAGCTTGTACTTTGAAGGATGGCGCGCCTTGCTGCGGAAAGGTGATCACATACCGGTTGGCAAAGTTTCCGGGATTGTTGCTAGCCATTTCGAATGTTTTGAGAGTTTGTTTTTTGAGTGATGATGAGTGGTTGTAGAGTTAAATGCTGGGGGAGAGCTTGGGTTGTGTGGCGGATAGGTTGCTAAGGTCGGAAGGCCATGAAGGGTGGAGGGAGGGCTGTTTATACTTTTTTCTTGCCTTGTGCCAATCTCCCCTGTTGCGGAGTGTCCAAGGAGTGTTTGTTCCATTTCCTACGATTCAAGGAAAGTGCCATGGTTGAGGTACCGAAAGAGGAAGGATGCACCACAGTCATGATGAAATTGATGATGTCAACATTATGGGGAGAGCAGCCAGTGGGAAGGAGAAGAGTGTTGCTTGTTTGTCATAGTTGTCAATCTCTCCATAGTCTCAGCATGCGCTCGGCCGTGTTCAACAATGATTGCTTTTTTCTTTTGAAACAGAGAGCGTAATTGACTTGAGAGAATACAGCATAACACAAGATATCCCGGACTCTAGATGACAGAGGCGTTGGAAGTGATGATGACAGTGGCAGTCAAACAGTGCGCTAAGAGTCGCCAAGCTTCCACTTCAGTGGGGCTCCGGCAGGCAGCATCCCCTGCAGGCCAGTTGCAGTGCAGCCCTGTTTCCGAAGATCTTAGGTAATGACGGCAGGGGAAGCAACTGCATCAGAGACTGTCTGCTGATGCTTCAGGCCACGTCCGCCTTCTTATTACAGTGCCCGTGCCGCCCTGTGTTGCAGATTGGCAGGTGCAATGAACGCGATGGAAGTCTGCGCAGTCGAAGGCGGGCTTGCGAAGGCTGGAGGGCCATTCCACTCAATGATGGTCGTTCACCTCATCACTTTTCTTGGCACACCAGACGCTTTTCCAATTGTTAGCTGTCAGAGCTATCATTCTTTATACAGATTCTGCCCGCACTAGTCTTTGCAACGATTACAACGAGCAGCTATTAGCCATGATGTCATCAACGGACAGCGACAGTGGCCAAACGCATGATGAGGAACCTATTACGTCTGAAGCACGGCGCAGGTGGGACTGCGCGATATTGGAGCAAATCAGACACCTGATAGATCTCCCAACCCTTCAATTCGCCCTTGCAAGTCTGAGCAACCAGATCAGAATCGGTCAGCCGTTTGAGTCTCACGCAGAACAAAGCGAAAGACGGTGTCGAAGACGTCCTGTTAGAACAACGCTTTCGGTAATGCTTGGAAACCAAGTGATCGCCAGTCACAGCCATGAGGGTGTTAAGAACCACACAGAGAGCCGTCAGGTTTTTAGCAGTCTTTTGGAAGCCGCATCGCGACCTGGTTTGTGTCCCCGTCCCATTTTTCCTCCTTCCTTCTCCACCAAAGAGGAAACCGCGTCACAGCCGCCTGCATCGCAAGGCTCACAATCTGATGAGGAATACACAGATCGCCGAATTATTGGCGATGAGAGTGGGCATCGAAACGATGGCGCGGATTATAACATAGCCAGCCTCATCAGAACAATCTCAACCCCGGCACGGCTGTTTCCGGGCGCTTCTCCGAGTGCGCACATGAGGCAAAGGCGCCGGAGGGGAATGCAGCGAGCGCTGATGCGAGAGCTGGAAAGGCTTGAGAGGGAGTCCGTGTTCAGCAATTACAATGCGGATGGGAACCCCGACGTTGAGGGGGAAAACGGAGAGCCAAACGAGCATGATCCAGGAAACGGGGAGGCCGATAATGATATGGCCTTCGCATTGCAGTAGACAGATATGATCTGACAGAACACAGCGTTGTATATTATCCATGTTAATCTGCAGAGTCACTTGTATAGCGATACGCCACTGTGATGCTGCCTTCTGTGCTCTTTCCGTTGGAGGGTTTTTCGCATGGATCAGAACTCGGCAGCGTCTCAATTGGTAGGCGCTCGCATGACTGTCGGCGTTTCAAGATGGTCGGGACAGCGTATGTCGGGTCGTTTAGCCAGCAAAGGTGCTTAACAGAGCACCGAATACCCAACAGAACGCATGAATCGATGACCAGAACAAGCCGAGCGGCTATTTGCCCCAATGTCCCTTCCCAGCAGTGGATAGAAACAAAAGGATCTCGAACGACAGAAGCAACAGCAGGTTCTGGCCACAACCCGAGAAATGCCAAACTACGAACCTACCCCGCGTCGATTTTCGATCTTGTCGGTCGCACAGCCGTCAGCAACAGCTTCGAGGAGAAACAGCTTCGATACGTCGAGCCGGCCGAGTCTTGTTTATGGCAGTCATGGAGCAGCCAGTGGGTCTGTCGACTTGGAGGAGGTATTGAGTCAGCTAGGCCTTGCGCGTGGGAGGAGTCGGAACGGTGCCGACAGTGCTGTCGAGGCCCCGGTGGCAAGGAGAAGAGAAAGCAGCGCCAGCACAAGAGATAGGATTGCGTTGTGGGAAGAACGCAGCAGAAGCCAGGAAAGGATGGACGAGGGCCGACGGGAGCTGAACACGCGCGCGCGAAGCAAAAGCCGGCTGAGAAACCCGAACGCCGGACACAGGGTGAGTATTGTTCCTGAGGTTCCGGAACTAGTTGCAGCTTGTCGGCAGTTTGAAGAGGGGAAGTGGGAAGAGACCGAGGAATATGAAGACATATGCGACACGAGCCGTTTTGCAACACCGCGGCAGAACACACAGCAGAGCGTCGTAGATCGCAAACTACCGAATGCAGAGGAACCAAAGCCACCAGCTGTTCGTCAACCATCGCGGCCCCATACGCCATCCAGACAAACGCAAGAACTGCCAACGCCCGATGCGACACCAAAGGAACGAGTGGCAAGCCCTGGTGGTACTCTGAAGCGGCGAGATTCTCCTTCCACCAGAGATATGATAGTCGAGACCAGACTGTCATCACCGCTACCCAGTCCCTGGCAAGCCATAGTCCCGTCCCCGCCGACCACGCCAGTTGCAGTGCCCCCACCGGGAGAAGCAGATGACAGACTCCTCCAAAGGTCCGGTCAGCGGGATGATAAGATGGGCTCAGCAAATGACACTGCCGACCAGGCTTGGAGAATCAGCACTCACAAACCTGACTTCCCAGTGCCGACTCGGTACCCTGAAACGGAACACATACGGTCGCCAGGACGAACACGCTTCGAGGGAGAGCCGCTCCAAAAACCCCGGCGTAGCCAGGTCCCAGAGGCTGCGGGTGAGGACTATCCGTACGCAACAAGCAATATGCCATATCCAGCGGATTGGGCCGTAAACATACAAGCCCCAGCCAGATCACACGAGCCGGTACATTCAGTCATTGGCCAGAAACGACAGGGACCGCTCGGCTTATCCAAAGATGTGCAGAATAACTCCAAACACCATGAGTGGGACGCCCCTCCTGTCATTGAAAGAGCACTCTACGCCGCGTCAGTGAGCATGATCAAGGGACTTGAAGTACCAGTCGATCTCTACCGTGGGCTGAGAGATGTGTACTATCCTACTCCAGACAGACCGGATATCATCAAGGCCTATCCTGTCCGGCGGCGGCTACCAGTGCGGTAGGATATCTTTTCCTGATGACTGAAAAGAAAGGTCGCGCTGACTGTATGTACAAGCATCTTCTTTCCTGCCCGTTACGACGTCACGTCTCCTGCCCTGCTGCCAGCGCTATTCACGATTCACGGCGGCGGTTTCACAGTCGGCGCGCCCTCCGAAGACGACGTCTGGAACCGCGGCTTCGCCGATTCCTACTCGACAATAGTCATTGCGCTGAACTACTCGAAAGCACCATGGACACCCTTCCCTGGGCCGCTGCTCGATGTCGAAGCTCTGTATCACGCCGTGTTGAACGACGAGTCCCTGCCCATAGACAGGATGCGGACTGCCATCGCCGGTTTTGACGCTGGCGCAAATCTCGCGTTGGGGCTTTCCCAACTGTCGAGCGTCAAAACAGGCCGAGACCCAAATGTTCATCAGCATTCCCTTCCGTATTTCGCGCAACCTGCTCGCTCAAACCCGCCCCCGGCGGCAGTGATATCGATCTGTGGGATTCTGGACTTTACGGTACCTGTATCTCAGAAACTGAAAGCAAGACCCTACAAGAAGGAGCTGGGAGGTCCTAGAGGTTGGGGGCAAGGGTTGGATTGGATGGGCAAATTGTTGCCTTCGAGTGCCTGGAGTTATATACCGTATGGCCATGACGCTGCTGACCCACTGCTGTCGCCTGCTTACGCAGTTAGAGGTGAGCTGCCGCCGCATGTGTTTGTCGCTGCCGCCGAGCTGGATTGTCTGGCACACGAGAGCTGGAAAGCGGCTTCTGTCTGGGGCGGGCGGCCGGTCCCCGCTCAAGGCGACGCTGTGGGACGGGCAGAGAGGAGTCTGTGGAGGGGATGTTTGGAAGACGCGGATAACACCCGGTTCTCCTGGATAGAAGAGATGGAGATGGAGGATGGCGGGAGGGGCAGCACGCGGTGGCTGTTGGTGCCGGATGTAGTGCATGGGTTTGATTCGGCGAACTGGAGGAACAAGTACCTGTGGGGAGATGAGGAAGCCAGGATGGACGCGGAGATGAAGACGATGGCGTACCAGAGGGAACTTGCGGAGTGGCTTTGGGGTGTCGTCTGGAGGTGATGGCTAGCATGCTATGGTTCCTCGCAACGCACAGATGAACCAAAACCATCCAGGGCCTTTCGAAACTCTGTCAATATGTTGATTTCGCCTGTGTTTCAGGGGCAGGCTGCGCCACGCGGGGACTTATAGGGGCACACCCGGACCATTGGGATGATGGCCTGATTCTTGGCACAGCTCGTATCAGTGACATTGTAGCAATGTCAGTTGTAGATGCCAACTGTTCGTTTTTCAAACTGTCATGATACATACCTACCTATATTTCTTGAGGGAGTAGCTGCGACTCGCATCTTGGGCTTTTCTCAAGATTATCAGAACCGATTGGCTGCATTACCTATGGCCGACATCGACGTAAGGCATGATAATGCAGCAGTCAAAATCAAAGACTATCCGAAAGGATGGAGGTTACATGCACTGACGGCAGGGTAAGTGCAGTTTTTCTGGTGTTTTTTCCGGGTGACAATCCAAAAGGCTGACCTCGAGAATGGATCTGGACAGTCTGTGTTTGAGCCTTCTCCTCTCCACGTTGGAGACAACAATAGTCAGTACATCGCTTGTATCAATGACGACGGCTCTTGGGGGTTTTGGCCAGGCAAGTTGGGTTGTGACGGGTTACTTTTTGACCTATACTGGTATGCGGCCTTAGGTTGCCAATAAGTATCCAAGTCTTCAATCTTGACTAACGATCATCAAAGGCTTCCTTGTGATATTCGCTCGACTCAGTGACTTTTTGGGAACAAAGCTCCTGATAATGGTGGCCTTGTTCTTCTTCACGGTCTTTTCTATTGCATGTGGATCATCGCAGTCCATGCTCCAGCTGTTGGTGCCATGTTTCTCTTTTACTTCGACTTGGACTAATGTGGCGTTGGTCGGTGCAGAATTATTTTTCGGTCTTTGCAAGGGGTGGGCGGCTCAGGCATCTACTCCCTGGTGTCGGTCATGACACCTCTTATGGTGCCGCCAGCCAAATATGCGACTTATATCACCATCATATCCTCGGTCTTTGCGATATCGAGCGTTTTGGGCCCGCTACTTGGTGGTGTCATTGCCGATGGAGGAACATGGCGTTGGGTGTTTTGGCTCAAGTTTGTGCTGCTACTTTACATCCCATTCCCCCTTTACACCAGTTTCAAATGCTAACAAGTCACCGCAATAGCGGCCCAGCCGGTATCCTCGCCCTAGCCATCATCTTCAACTCCATCCCCTTCACCTTCCCTTATGCCACCTCCGACAGTAACGCCGAGGGTTACCTGACCCGACTGCAGAAACAAAAGGTCTGGAAGAGACTTGACTACTTTGGTGCATTCACCTCCCTCGCAGCGAGTATTCTCCTCGTCTTCGCTCTCGAGCAAGCAAGCACTGTCTACGCCTGGAACTCGGCCCCAATCATCACCTCTTTTACCCTGTCCGGAGCAGGATGGGTCGCATTTATCCTCTGGGAAAGACACCTCTCATTACGGCATGAAAGAAAGGGAGGCAAACAGGGCTACGAACCCCTTTTCCCCTGGAGATTGGCCTGCAACAGGTTTGTCTTGGGGTTGCTACTGTTGGTCTCCCTCCACGTCACCTAGCTAGGTACCAACTATGCCGTGATAAAACTAAGGTACTGACGAGCAAAACAGAAACGCTTTCCTCACTGGCTTCCCATTCATGGCCGCCATCATCACCATTCCGCAGCGGATGCAAGTCGTCAACCACCTCAGTGCCGTCCAGGCAGGGATTCGGATGCTGCCGCTGCTCCTCTGCTCACCCGTCGCCACGGCTCTCTCCGGGTTCATGCTGTCCAAGCTTCGACTGCCGCCGCTTTACATGCTGCTTGCAGGATGCATTCTCCAGGCCGTCGGGGTGGGGCTGTTCGGCTGGTTGCAGACAGGGGGGGTTGGTGAGATCCCCGCAAGCCAGTACGGGACTCAGATTATCATGGGGTTTGGGTTTGGGTTCAACCTGGGAACGCTGCTGATGATGGTGCCGCTGGTGGTGAAACAGGAGGATATGCGTACGTTACAGCGTCTTCTGTCGTGTCTGCTATAGACCCCCCAGCTAACTTGTCGTCAAATCTCCAGCTGTCACGATGGGCGCTGTCTCGCAGATCAGAGTGCTGGGTGGAACTATTGGCCTGGCGGTTTGCTCAGCCGTGCTGAGTAGTCATGTGAATGCCATCCCCCAAGGTTCTAGTCACACGTCTCACATGTCTGAACGGTGGGAATACACCCAGGCCTATGCAGACGGATACACTCAGCAGATGAGGGCAATGTTGTACTTTTGTTTTGCTGCTCTTGTATCGCTCCTTCTATTGGCGGAGAGACACCCGCGGAAACTTCAGACGAGAGAAGACGGTGAGCTAGCCGCTCCGGTGGAGTGAGGCCATCGTGTCATTTTGAAAGCCTGCAGCTTCTAAATAACACCAATTCTGTACATTTACGCACTTGTATGCCCATAAAAATATATCTTGACTAGATGATGGCCAATTCCGCGTTCCCCGCAACGTAACCCGCCAGCACGGCCTGTGCAAGTTCGGTGGCCTCCTTGACCTCAGCAACGACATCCAGCGCTTTCTTAGCTTCCGCTTTGGCACTGCGGGTGGCTTCCTGAGCGGTAACAGCCGCCTGTCTGGCAACAGCGGCTGCTCGTGCTGCACCCTCAATAAAGGCACGCAGGTCCACGTCGAAGTCAGGTCCTTCCTGGGGCACATTGAGTGCGAAGGAATCCCAATCGCTCAACTCCTCGGGATCCTCCTCAGGCTGGGGAATCAGCAGTTCATTCCAGCGCCCAGCCGCGTCGTCCTCTGGCGCTGCTTGACCATTGGCAAGGAGACATTTTATCCTTGCACGAGCGCCGGAGTCCGTGGGAGGGCGGTACCAGCTCACGACCGGGTTTTCCTTCGTTGCCTCGTTTTTAGAACGATGCCAAAGTTTGGGTGATGTGATGTCGACTTGCTGCCCCCCGATAGCTTTAGTGAAGGAGGTTGGAATATTGGTTTCTAGGGTTTCTGGTACTACAGCCTCTTCCCAGTTGACATTCACCTTCGGTCCGGCTCCCTCCGTCCTGCTGCGCTTAGTCGATCCTGGGTCTTCGTCCTCACCCTGCCGTTTCTTTGACGGGCTCAGCTGGGGCTCTTGGCCGATCTCGCCCTCTTGTCCCGGTGCTCTTGGCGCACTGCCCCCGCGCAATCCCGTCACGCCTTCCTCTGGCTGTTGAGACTCCAAGTCCTTAACACTGGAGTACTTGCCTGGAAAGAGCGGTCCCATATACGAGTGGAGCAGAAATCTGTCCATGACCTTTCTGTACTCTGACTGGTCGTGATCGAGTTCAGCCGAGTCAGACTTGACCCACGGCTCTCTCGCCGCGAGATTTGCTATTATGGTCTGAGCCTCGGCTAGATTTCTGGGAGGCGTTTGAACATCATGTGTGATCTTCTCGTACATTAGGATATAAGCCAAGACCACGTCAAACATGGCATTTTGTGGCGTGATTGGGACGCAGTGGTTGAAGGAGCGGAACCATAGCTCGTCCGTGTCTTGATCAATCACGATATAGTTTGCCTGTAGGTCCATGGAAACTAGCCCATACGTAAGGTTGAGGGTGTGGATGCCTTGGAGTAGTTGATGAAGGTGCTTCAACTTGAAAGGCCGCCTTTTCTTTGCCGTGGAAAAGGTATAGATGCTGGGGCCTCTTGCTGCTTGTGTGAGATAGCCAACCACCTGATCTCCTTCAGTGACCGCATGCTGAAACCGGCCTAGGAGCTTATCGGCGTCCGTGAACCGAGCACAAAGCAACATATTCCGAAGGCAGTCGGTAGTTGCCTTTGCATCTTTGGTACAGTAGTATCTAAAGTCGGCCTCCACGATTTTGCCTGGCACGACCGTTCCGCCTTCCCCTGGTCTGTCCTCCTGGTGATAGGAAACGCGGTCCACCTGGCCTGACCTGCGGACTAGCTCCACAAGCCGGTCTCTCGGAACGAAGCTGGCGACCCATGGCACAGGCAAAGTGAATTTGTCAAGGTAGGCAGGGTGGACAGGAATCGTGGATTTGTCCGAGGAGAGGAGCTTTCCCTTGGCATCCACCAGGAAAGATTGGCGGTCTGGAGGAAGGGTATCGCAGATTTCCGGCAGCCAACTGTTGACGTACTCGTTGAACTTCTTTTCTGCTTCGATTCGGCGCACATGGTTATCGGGCACTTTGGGAACAGCTTCGGCTGAAAGCTGCAGCTGCATGTATTGCCGACGCTCCTGGTCGAAGAATACACAGGAATATACCGTGTCGTCCCAGCTGTCCTCCTCAAGAATGAAGCGTTTGTGTTTGGGAATCATGGTTTCTGTTCTCGTTCTCTGCATGAACCGTCGGAGTATCTTTGGTGTACTTGACGATGTATTCCAGTTTAAACAATGTTTGTGACAAAGAAGTCAGCATCCCAATCCGGAGCTCGATGATGCTGGTCCAAGCTGTTCCCGCTCCAAGGACTGCACAAAGACAATGTTGAACTCGGCAAGCATCGTGGCTTTCTTTTTGTGAACTTCAAACAATGGCAGGAACCACAGCCGGAGATCCACTGTTAAGTGAGCTTGTTTTCTGGGCGCAAAAATGCAACTCCCGACTGCCGTCTCTAACAGCCTTTGATATCAGCTCACTGATTTCCAGTGTGACCCTTGAGCCACGCCCTGTAATTATCGTTGCACATGGGTCGTGCAAGAGCTCGTCATGGCGCCTGTCCACAATCGGGGAGATGGCGGCTGTGTGTTTGCCGTGGGAGTATCTCTGGGCTGCACACCTATTCTTGTGTCTAAGGTTTATATCAGAAGCGAAGTCGATTGGGAGTTCAAAAACCTTTGTCGGGAACCTAGTTGATCGCTTTTGGGGTCTATTTCAGAAGAGTAGGAATGATACCAAGACCTTTCAGTGCCAGGGCGGCGCAAACGCTGGGACTGAGGAAAAAGTACCTCCAAGGAGAGCTGAGCCTTCGCCTGAAAGATCTGCTATTGCAGTTTTATGTTGGTGACTCTGGCGGTCTCTTGGGTTGTACTGTAGGGATCCCGAAGACAAGATCAGGGCACTAAGAGGGATGGCCCACGACGGAGACTTACTTGATAGGTTCATGACACCAGGAGTGACATGGGTGGATATCTACACTTCATTGGCTAGGCACTTCTATGAAGAGGGTGATCTGGGATTTCTTGGCTTGTGTCGACAGAGAAGCCCTATTCTGCCATCTTGGGTCCCGGATTGGTCGCAACAACAACGCCCTCCTTGGCTAGGGTACAGCGGCGATGCTGCCCCACAGCTTTATAACGCTGGCCGCGGTACTCAAGCGGAGGTCCTTGCTAAAGGCGGAGACGGCCGCATGCTCGTGTTAAAAGGTTTCATCATCGACACACTGCAGGACGTCGGATCGCTGTGGGTTGCTGACCTGGCCGATGATATTGACCGGTTCCTATCTCTCAGTCAGAATTATGTACCGCAGGAAGCCAGATGGCGGATGGTAACCGCCGACAAGGAACTGAACGATGTAATGCAACCAAGGCGTGCTACACGCGCTTCGCAAGAAGCATTTACAAAGCGGGAAAGCGCTGCAAAGTCCTACAACCCAGGAGAAGACTCTTTCGGGACCTGGTATCTAACATGTAGAAATACCCTCATGTCCTTGTACGGAAGCCGGGCGTTCATTTCAAATAAGGGCACGGCTGATCTGGAAGATAGGTACTATTTTTATTCCAAGTGGGAGCCATTGCCCTTACATCATCAGGAAGCAGGTCATTCCGGCCTCTGCTTCCCGCGCCGAGGGCAGATGGGTTTTGCTTGGGGAAACATATGTTCATGGAATGATGGATGGCGAGCTTGGACTTGGGGGGCCAAATTCAGCCATCGCTGCAAGCACGATTTGTGTGGTATAAAAGAGGAATGAACAATTCAGCTTCGATTCCACCCACAGAGGAAAAGAAAAATGTCTGTTAATTTCAGCCGACACTTCTTTTTGATCATTATCATCACCGTTGATGTCCAAAAATGCCAATTCCAAAAGAAGCTCATCCCATCCTATTCCTTTAACGCCAGAAACAATGCATCTTTCACTTTGAACTCTACAGCGGCCCCCAAACTCCTGTGTCTCAGATCCAAACCTGATCATCCGCTCTGTTCGCCTCCAGGTACTCCAAGACCTCCCCATAATCCCGACAAACGTGCTTTGCGTCCCACCCATCGCTCCCGGTAAAGTCTTCGGGAAACGTCGTGTGCTGCCCCTCTAACGCGACATCGCCACAGCACATGATGCTCTGCCTCAGATAATCAAAACAGTGATTCAAATGCCATGCTCCCTCCTCCGGTAGCATGTCCAGTCTGTTGGATTCGTAGGCCGCCACCACTCCCGCGATGGTGTGGAGGCAGTGGATTTGATGGGTGACCGAGGTGGTGAAGGTTGCGGAAGGGTACTCTTGCAGAGGGTGGGGTAGATTGTCGAACGGCCCTCGGCCGTGGGAGGAGGTTTCGTTGATGGTCACGTAGCCGAGTCCGCCTATCATGTCATTCGCGTCAGTGACCACCGGATCATGGCTGGCTAGGTACAGGTAGGCAGGTGAAGGAGCACATACGAGGAACAATGCCAAGCCACTTTTTCCTGACATGTTCGGTGAAGAAATCAGAGCTGTTATCTGGGACGAATTGGGGGTCGGGTTTGAAAGTTGTTATTTGTTGCGAGACTGCGTCACTTTGTCAGCGGACATTGACTTGAAGCATTCAGAAACGATAAGGGGAAACCCATACAATGCGGCGCGAAGCCGGTGATATCACCCCCTATTTCGCCCCTTGCGCGTTCAGTGTTTTGTTTCCCGGGGAGGATCGAGAGGTACTCCGGCCACCGTCTCTCAGCAACCAGCACCAAAATCACCACCAACATGACCGTGTCGAGAAGCGATCTGATGGACATGATCGTCTTGCACACCCATCTTCTCTTCTTCCTTGGTTGTACTGGCTGACACTGGCATGGCGTGTCACCGTGCAGGTGCTGTCGCCCTTCTGGATCGATAGCCCATGACTTTTCCTCGTGATCATCGTTCATGAGCGCCGTCCTGGAGTTGTCGCTGCGGGCGTTTTGGGATGAAACGTCAAACTCAACATCATCGTGATCGTTGTTGGGGAGGTCGGTATAATACCGGGGTGATGGCAACGGTTGCATCATGTTTTTTGGTGTAAACGGAAGTAGAAAGTTTTGGACGGATAAGACTTCAAATGTCGAGAATGGGGGAAGAACGAAAGAAGAATCCGGGGTTTTGAGGATCTTCACTCAGGTTGTCGATCAGGAGACCTGACATGGTCGGAAATCGGTGGGCCAGCTCGGACGGTTTGGTGTGCTTCAAAACATGTGGTGTTTCACCGGCCGCCACCACTCACCGGGCCCTGGTCAGAGTAATTAGGACCGCAAGCTAGGATCACACCTTTAATATTGCAAAAAGCCTATCGATCATCTTTCTGCTATTGGATGCCCTCCATGGGAAACACCTACTATCCAAAAAGCCAGGAAAGGCCAGCAAGGTCTCACCTTGTGTTCACATATCCGTTGCCCACTGCTTCGATTTCTTGCTGATGAGCAGCGATGGCCCAACAGTTTAGAATAATAACTTCTGTGCCACCACGCAAGAAGAATGACATGGTGGCTGGGTAGCGTACAGTTCATATTCACGCAAGATACAAGATTCCATCTACATCTTTCCCATGAAAGCATTGAGTGTAAGACCGATGTCATCAAGAAAAGTATCCTGCTTCTCCGACACCTCAATCATGCCCAGATCGGCATCGACAGTGGCCGTAAAACAAGTCTCAGGCTCGTCCTCGGAGACATCGTCGCGGGCAGCAAGGTACTGCGTAACAAGGGGCAATGCCACATCGCTGTCAACCGTGTTGATGATGCTGCGTGCACCCAACTGCTCATCGTAACCCTGCAATGCGAGCGCCTTGCAGACAGAATAGCTGAAAGGAATCTCGAGTTTGATGTTTCCGACAGGACGGTAGAGCTTCAAGTCGTCACACAGCTTGATGGGCCGGGCAAGCTTGCGGCCAAAACGGTCCATTTCCTTGCATGCCACGGCTGCTTGCTCAGTAGGCGAAAAAATCAGGAAAGGTATGACTGACGTGATACGGCCGGTCAAAGGCGCGCCGAAGTGGCCAATTGCTTCCTTCTTGATCATAGCCGACAGTTTCTTGCCGAGCTTTCTCGCTTGTTGGGCTGCCCTCCGGTTTAGTCCAACAGTGTTGGTGAACAGTTCCTTGTAATGAGTCTTGCAGAAGGAAAGGATGGTGTCATCAAAGGCATTGGTGGCCAAGATCCAGATGGTCTTGGAGCAGTCCACGAGCTTAAGATTGCGGCGATCAAGATGCAGGCCTACGCATATGGAAGTCAGTGTTAATCCGCTGCGAGAGCGAGGGTCAAGATTCTGCTTACCGCTTTGGAAGGGCAAAAGAAGGGACTCTCGAACCTTTTGCTCTGTCTTTTCAAACTCGTCAAGGAAAACAATCGAACGCTGCGCGTTGTGTTCGTTGAGGAAGTTGTTCACGACTGAGCCCTTCTCCCAGCCTTCAAATGGAAAAAAATGGACCAAAAAGATCCATCGAAGTACGCAAGTTGGTGCAATCCACAGTCTGCAGATCCAAAGATAGAAGCTTTCCCATGTTCTGCGCCAGCTCGGTTTTGCCGTGTCCACTAGGTCCCGCAAATAGCAAGACCATTGGTTTATCGGCCCCCAAGGCAAGTTCGCTGCAGCCTCATGGTGTTAATTCAATTCTGGAGGGCGTCCAGGGGGGAAATGGGAAGCAACATACGCCATGAAGATCTCAACCAGCGACTGACATGCCTGAGCTTGGCCCACGAGGAAATAATGAACTCCCAACAACTCGGTAGCCGAATGTTTCTTGGCGATGGCTTGGTTGGCGCCAGAGAGAGGTTCGGTGATTGATGCACGGTGTAGGGCATACCGAAGAGAGAAACACGAGTTTAGCGCGTCTGTGAGCAGTCGACGGCCTGGTCCTGAGATCCATACAGTCTTGGGGTTCTTGAAAGCGGCAAGCTCGCTGTCGGCAGGACCGGTCTCAGGCAAATCTCGGTCAATGGGCAGATAGAATGGCGGTGGTATCGAGTCAATAGATGCACCGAGGCTCAAGAGTGTTGCCACAACCACCGGCCCGTCGGCCTTGGGAGAAAGACATCGAACGATAGCATACGCCAACAGTGAGACTTGTCGATATTCAGTGTTGACCTCGCCGCCGTATGATGCCCACATCCTGACCATCTCGGCACTGCCACTCTCAACAACGAAGAAGAAGGCAGGGACATCATCGACAGTCCCACAGATCTCATGCTTGAGCTTCAATGACTGGAGATCTGTCTGATGAGGGCTCAGGAGAGATCGAATGCTGTCACACGTGTCGCCTCTTTGGATGGCAACAATGACATCTCGAAGGTGAAAGACGCGGCCGGTATCGGCATACGAGTAGGTAGATGACAGGTAGTCATCTTCGTTGCTGGAAATACGTTTCTCGATCCGAGGCAGGATGAATTCCGAATCCCACTGTTGTTTTGTAGAAGAAGAAGACTTGGTATTTTTCTTCATGGAGGGAGCCTATCAAAGGTCTGAGTGTTTCTGGAACTGTCGAGGGGCTTGAAGGAGCTGATACTGGAAGGACTCGGTGAAGGGTGCCTTCGAGTTTATCAGGATTGGGATCATGGCATCGAAGATATGCGCGTCCATGGTATGCCGAGGGCCTCGAGCATGGCTTCGGCGGCAGACTGCATTGTTTGCTCCTCTGTTCGCCTTGCTTTGTTGACTGAAGAGTGAAGTTGTGAAGCATTCCCGTGTTTGCCTGCAGCCGCAAGCATTCCGGGTTTCTGGGAGTGAGTACTTGTTTCCCTGATAGGGTGGCCTACAAGGATGGAAGGCAAGTTTCCAGCAGTGGTGGCGGGCCTCGCTGCATGGAGGTTGTAGGCCTCACCGTGTAGCCAATGGCGGGCAGGTGCCTAATGAAAAAGGGATGTCGTTGGAATACAGTTTAGCCCCTGATGTAGTGGACAGGGGAAGAGCATCTGAGAGGATTTCTTGAATGGAATCACCGTTTGATGCCTAAACGCTGTCGAGGTCCAGTGGGGACACTTTCACATGTCACGACTGACGCCTTGGATGACGTCAACCACAAGCACAGCACAAGGGTTCAGTGCAACACCAGGAACCAACTATCAAGAGGTTCAGGCTATTGAAAGAAGAAAAGATTTCTGCTAGAAAGTCCAGTGGCAGTGCCAAAATGGTCCTTGCAATCGACTCACTTTTCAAGGACCGGCATCATTTTCCTTTACACCATTAGCCCTTTAGACCATTACCCCTTTTCACCTTCTCACCTTTGTCCCAACCAAAATGGCCTCACAATCAAACCAATCTCAACTTTCCGGCCTCCTCTTCCACCCGGTTCTCCTCCTCTTCCAGATAGTCCAATTCTTTCTCGACAAAATCCTCTCGCCCGCTCCACCCGACATCAACACCGGCCTCCGCTCCCGCCCCAAAATCGCCATCATCGGCGCCGGTATCACCGGTGTAACAAGCGCAGCGCACTGCATAGGCCATGGCTTCGACGTCACCATCTTCGAGGCCGGCTCCTCTTCCAATCTCGGCGGAATCTGGTCCCGCGTCAACAACACCTCCAGCCTCCAAATCCACTCGCTCATGTACCGCTTCCACCCCTCCGTGAGATGGGACAGAGGCTACCCCGACCGTCAGCAGATCCTGACCCAAGTCCGCGGCCTCTGGAAGCGATATGGCCTCGACACCCGAACCAAATTCGACACCAAGGTCGAAGACATGTACCAAGACAACCAGGGAAGATGGATCATCAACTCCCCTTCCAACGGCCGCTTCGACGGCGTCATCGCCGCGATAGGAACCTGCGGCGAGCCAAAACTGCCCAGAATGCCGGGGATGGATCGGTTCAAGGGGCAGATCCACCACTCGAGCAAGCTGTCCGCCTCGTGCAAGAACGCCAAGGACAAAACCATGATCATCATCGGAGGCGGGGCAAGCGCGGTAGAGGCGCTCGAGTTTGCGACTCGAGAAGGCGCAAAGAAGATTTATGTCTTGGCCAGGAGCGACAAGTGGATTATCCCGCGCAATCCCATCTGGAACATGCTGCTGGCGCTCAACATTTTCGGGCAGGAGACGTTTCTGAGCTGGATTCCCGAGATGCTCCTCCGCAAGATGTTTTACCGCGACCTGGAGGACCTGGCCCCGGCCAAAAAGGGGTTGTTCACCGACACGCCAATGGTGAACTCGGATATCATGGAGAAGCTGAGGTCGAACAGGGCCGAGTGGGTGAGGTGCGATATTGAGCAGTTCACCGAAAAGGGCGTTAGGGTCAACCGAAGGAAAAAGGGCGTCGATCCTGGCGGGCAAGGCAAGCAGCATGTCATCGAAGGGGACGTTGTCGTGATGGCCACTGGGTTTGGAAGGCCTCGGCTGTCGACTTTCCTCCCAGGGTCTTGTTTCCAAAAGCCGTACAACCCACCAAACTGGTACCTGCAGACGTTTCCCCCAACCCACCCAAGCATCTCCTGCATCAATTGCACCTACATGAACGCCATTGGGACAGTCGGCAACTGGCATATCGGCATCTACACGAGAATACTCCTCATGTTCCTGGTAGATCCCCTCACCAGACCAAGCCCTTTCTGGATGAAGCGGTGGATCGACATGACGAGATTCCTCAAGGCGGCCTCTCCGGTTGGACCATTCGAGTTCTTTACCTATCTCGAGCTCGTTTGGTGGTTTGTCTTTTGCGTCGCATTCAATCCTTTCCGCTGGAAGTGGGCATTGTTTGTGTTCTTTGGTCTTGGTTTTGCACTTCCAGCACGCGTGGTCGAGACCGAGGACAGAATAAGAGACAGAATCGGGCAGGGCCGTCGCAGAAATGAGGGCCGCGATGCTGGCATCAGCTTGTAAGCCTGGCCTTGATTTAACAAGACGCTTAATGACGAGATGATATGCAAAACATGACCTGGGTATATAGGTAGATTGGATAAAAAAAAGATCCCCTTTACTTTCGGTTTCTTCCGCGGCCCTTTTCCAGCATCTTCAGTTTCTTCTGGTACCTTTCGCCCATGTCAGCCCCACCACCACCGCCGCGTGGTCCATCCACCGTGTCAATGCCCCTCTTCCGGCTCTTCTCCAGAAGCGCCTTGGTGCCACCCCCAGAGCTCTTGCCGCGTGTCAACTGGCTGATTCTGTCCAAGCCTTCACTCAACCCTCTCCATTCCTCGCCACCATAGTTCATGCGGCGACCCTCGGTGATGCCCCGCTTCTTACGGTCCTTCTTGCTCTCCTTGGGCAGACGGACAAAGTTACGTTCTTCGTACTCGCGTCTCTCGTCCTCCTTGGCGCGCTCGGTAGCCGTCTTGATCTTGCGACCACCCTGCATAATCGTGGTACCGATGCTGGGCTGGGCCATGGGGATAGATGACATTTCATCCTGAATGAACTCGTCGAGTGTGGCCGACTTCATGGGCTTCTCCTTCTTCTCCCGCTTGTCGAATGTGGGCATCGAGGTTGCCGAGATCTTTGGTGGGCGGTACACTCCGGACTTGTCGCCACCCTCTTTGCTTGCGTATTTGGCACCAGCAGGGCGAGTGATAGCGGACAGGTTGGCGCGGGCTTGATAGGCGGCAGTCGCACGAGCGTGGACCTCGTTGACCGTTTCTCCTTCATCGTCGCTACCCGCTTCAGACTCAGATTCGGCATCAACGGCGGCGGCAGCCTCCTCTTCGGCCTTTGAATTCCTTTCCGCATCATCTGCTGCGCGAAGAACCTTGTCGATTTGATATTTCAGCTTGTCCTCCAGCGGCCGGGCGCCCTTCTCAAGGTAGAGTCGAAGTTCGACGAGTTTGGTGACCACGAGGTCATCGAGGTCTTGTTCGTGTTCCCGGTCTTTGGATCCGCCATTTCTAGTCTGACGAAGCTTCAGAAGAATCAAGAAGACCAGGTTCTGGAGATACGACAGCAGCAGCTCGTTCTTGACGTCGAGGAGAGAGATGCCGTCTTTCGGCAGTTCGAAGTTGGCGAGTTTCGGCGCTGCTTCAAGAGTGGTCGAAATTGACTTTGTCAGAGTGTCCAGCAGCGCTGGAAGGGTCGCTGGTGCTGACATTATCGCCGGGAAAAGCAATCTACAGAATTGCAATTGCTAGGTTTCGCGATGATGGGTGCAAAGCAACGGCAAATCGAAGAAAACAAATTCTTTTGCGACTCGGGGCCCCACCCCGAGACTTTTTTGTGGGGCAAGCGGTGGAACAAAGAATCTGGGTGGGGGATGCTTATCAGGCTGTGCCTTATCGCCTACCGATGATTCTCCGGCCCGCCAATGCATGCAGCACCAAGCCCGCGACCTGACGAACAAGGCAGCCGCTGACCCCAAGTGCTGTTGGCCAGCTGTTCTGTCTTGTCGGGAGGTTTGAAAGCTGCGACAACTCGATGTCTCCGATCGCATTCCAACCGGCACTTGGTTATAAGGCTGAACCCGTGGACGGGTAGCAGACGGCTCGTAGCTCGTTTCCCACTTTACAGTACGTTTCGCCAAGTTCACTTCCCCTGATCGCGAACCCCAAACCCACCCAGAGTTCCAGACTGTCCGATGAACCTAGCGCTGCATGGTGACGACTTCAGCCCTATGCGCCGTTTCTAGTACAACTACTGGTTGTTTTCCCTTTCTATGATGCTTTTCATATCCTAACTCCAAAGCCACAGAATTTACACATACAGACACCACGATGCAACTACGAAAGCACGCGCCTTCAGGGGCGCTCCTCGCCTCCTTATTAGCCCTTCCCAAGCTCGCATCAGCCTTCTACCTCCCGGGCGTTGCGCCGACCTCATATAAGCAAGGTGACGCCGTTCCACTCTATGTCAACGCGATACGACCGGTCGGCGATGCGGACTCGGTACTACATTCGGTGCTGTCATGGGACTATTACCACCCAATGTTCCAGTTCTGCGCGCCAGAAGAAGGAGCGCAGTCCGTAGGAGCGAGCCTGGGGAGCATCCTGTTTGGGGATAGGATAAAGACGTCCGCCTTTGAGCTCAAGATGAGGCAAAACGAAACCTGCAAGAAGCAATGCGAGGTGACATATGGCCAGAACGCAGCCCAGTTCATAAACCAACAAATTCAAGAAGGCGTCAGTCTTAACTGGCTGGTTGATGGACTTCCGGCTGGCCAGAAGACTGTCGATGTCTTGTCCGACACCGAGTTCACGAACCCCGGTTTCTTGCTGGGCGAGCAGCTAGACGACGGCCGCATCAAATTCAACAATCACTACGACATCATTATCGAGTATCACGAGGTTAACGGAAACAATGGTCAGTACCGCGTGGTCGGCGTCATCGTCCAGCCCGAGTCGAGAAAGTACACCGGCGAAATCGGCCCAGACACTTGCAACACAGCACCAGACATCGTCGAGCTAAGCGAAACGGGCGACACCAAGACTCGCTTCACCTACAGCGTATACTGGATCGAGTCTACAACTGCTTGGGCCACCAGATGGGACAAGTACCTCCATGTATACGACCCCAAGATCCAGTGGTTCTCGCTCATCAACTCTTCCGTCATCGTTGTCTTCCTCGTCCTGACCGTCATGTCCATCTTGGTTCGGGCTCTCAAGAAGGATATTGCACGGTATAATCGTCTGGATCAGATCAACCTTGACGACCTGTCTGGGACGTCTGTGCTGGAAGATGGTGTGCAGGAGGACTCTGGCTGGAAGCTCGTCCACGGCGATGTCTTCCGCAACCCATCCCACCCTCTTCTTCTCTCCGTGTTCCTGGGCAGCGGCACACAGCTCTTCGTCATGGCCGGCTTCACCATCGCCTTTGCTCTATTGGGCTTCCTGTCCCCGTCGAATCGCGGTTCACTTGGCACCATCACGGTCCTCCTTTACACTGTCCTGGGCTTCGTGGGCGGTTATACGTCTGCGCGCATGTACAAATCATTGCACGGTGAGAAGTGGAAGCTCAACATCATTCTCACTCCTCTCTTGGTTCCCGGAATAGTTTTCACCGTCTTCTTCCTGCTGAATCTGTTCTTGTGGGCCGAGGAGTCCTCTGGCGCGGTGCCATTCACCACCATGCTTGTGCTCATCTTCATCTGGTTTCTTATCAGTGTCCCCCTGTCGTTCACCGGCTCCTGGCTCGCCTTCCGCGCCCCTGCGATCGAGCCTCCTGTGCGCACCAACCAGATTCCTCGCCAGATCCCGCCAGTCACCACATATCTCAAGCCGATCCCCAGCATGCTTCTCGTCGGTCTGCTGCCCTTTGGCGCCATTTTTGTGGAGCTCTACTTCATCATGACGTCGATTTGGTTCAGCCGAATCTACTACATGTTTGGGTTTTTGTTTCTGTGCTACGGCCTGATGATCATCACCTGCGCCGCCGTTACCGTCCTGCTGGTCTACTTCTTGCTGTGCGCTGAAAACTACAACTGGCAGTGGAGGGCTTTCCTGGCTGCGGGTACGAGCGGCGGGTACATCTTCCTCAACGCGCTCATCTACTGGGTCACCAAGCTGGCGCTGAGCGGGTTCACGGGGAGTGTGCTGTACATTGGATACAGCGCGCTCATTTCCTTTTTGTTCTTCATCCTGACTGGTAAGTTTGTGTACACCCATGACCCTCCAGACATGATGACCGGAGATAACTAACATTGAAGTAGGCACCATCGGGTATTTTGCCAGCTGGCTGTTTGTGCGCAAGATTTACTCTTCCATCAAGATTGATTAGACTGGGGCCATACCCAAACCTGAAAGGCCATACACCTGCCATGCGGTGGATAAAGGATTGGGAGGGAAAGGGGTGTTCGAAGGGGGTCAGCGGTGGCATTACTGTTTACTTTTGTATTGGTGACACATGGAAAGAGAAAAGCAACAGGAGAGGTGGGAAAATGGTTTGGATTACAGGGAGGAAGGGAGAGAGAAGACAATCATTTTTACCTACCAGTTAATTCTGTCTTGTACTACTATTGCTTTTCGGGGGTTCAGCCTAAGGTATTTTATCGGCGGGTAGGGTGAAATGAGGAGTTGGCGAAGGCGCCGTTTCATGAAGTGTGGTTTTTCTTTTGGTTTTTTTTTTCTTGTATCGTCACATCATATCAAGTACCGGCTAGCATTTTGTCGTCTGTGTGCCACAAGAGCTTGGTATTCATACTATCGCTCTTCACCTCGCCGGGTACCTATATTAAGTACAGTTACCTATTCCAAAAGTCGCAAGAGTAAGTCTACAATATGTGGCTCGGACCTCTAGTCCTCATCCTCGTCATCATCATCCTCGTCCAAAAAGGTAAACTGCTTAGGTGCCGATCTGCTGGGCTGACCTCCCCCTTGGCCTGGAGCCAAGACACTTCCTCTGCGATCCATCCCGCCTTCCTGTTGCTGCTGCTGTCTGGCCAACTCTCGCTCCCTCGCCATGCGTTCTCTCTCCTCGCGCATCCTGCGATCCTGCTCCTCCCTCTCCTGTCTGGCGCGCTCTTCGGCGTCCTTGCGGTCCTGCTCCTCCTGCTTGAGCCGCCGCTCCTCCTCTTCTGGGTCGTAGTTCTTGGGGTCGATGCCGCGGTTGACAAGATCCTGGTATTGAGCCAGGGCGCCGCTTCGGATGCGATCGATGGTCGGGAAGGTGAAGAACGGGGCGTTCTCAAGTGGATTAACCGCTGGCTTCAGGTGGACAGGGAGCTCGGTGGCGCCTGTTTGGGACTGGAAGGGAGCTTGCGAGACGAAAGAGTCCTGGACTCCTGGCGCCGGCGTAGAGGCTGCTGTTCCCTGTCCGCTGCCACCGCCTACTGAAGCCGCAAAGCTAGCATCCGGCCCTCCCCCGGCTTGGTCATCGGGAGTGGTGGGGGTGGCGGTCGACAGGTCGACACCATTCGTGACGCCTGGTGGTGGGAGAGTGTTGCGACTTATACGCCGGGCATATTCGAGAAGTTGTTGTGTGGTAAATGGGTATTTCTCTTCCTTGGCCGGCGCGAACTTGGTCGGGGCGACTGCGACAAGCTCCTTGCGCATTTCCCAAAGGGCGCTGATTGTCTGTTTTGTTTGGGCGTCGAGGGCTTCGGTCTCTTGTTTCAACTGCTTAATGCGGACGACGTTTCTTTGGTGTACCTCGAGCTCCTCCAGACCGAGGAAAAGGTCGCGCTCTGCCTTGACGACGTCATTAGCGGCCTTCTCAGAGGGCGTGAACTTGGTCATCGAGTCGATAAGCACAGCGAGCGCTTTCTCGACGCGCTCGAAGGAGGCGTCGAGTTTTTTGTCCATTGTAATATCGAGAGTGGAAAATCTTGACGAAGGAAGGTGTTGTTCAAGATCCTGGCGTCGAAGTCGGGGTGTTGAGAGGTAGCTGAAAAGAAAGAGCTCGCTCCGATGATTTATTTTGGGTTACAGATGTCACTGCTGAATTCACTTGACACTCGACCGTTGCGCTGGAGCTTGGTGGGTTGTGTCACAGCGGCTGATAGTGGGGATCTTCAGGGGACAGGTACCCGCACGTACGGAGTAAAAGCTTGGCCTGCGGGATGCAGTTTCTGCCTCAGGCCACCAAGCAGTCCCGGCTCTCTCCGGCAAAGAATCTCGCGCAGCACCACCAAATAAATCCAACAGCCGATTCGATCTTGGTTTCAACAGCCACCCATTGAAGCACCAACTCGCTCTTTTTTTGCTGCGTTATTCAAGATGCCCTTCCCCGTAAGTGCTTGACCGACAGTCCTGTCACTCTTTGTATCTTCAGGCTGCAGCAGGACTTTTCTGCAGGCTCCAAATTTCCACAGCATCTTTACTAACGACGTCATGTTCAAGACTCCTGTTCGCCGTGCGGCCTACCCCGAGTACAAGAGCCCCTATGGCCCTAGGTAAGCCCCGACCGATATCCAATCTCTCTTTACGACGTTCCGAGGACCCCAACGATCGAAGTAGAGATCGCCCTTGATCAGTCGCGCCGACGAAGCGAAGAGGAATCTGCGTCGGGCCGGCCGCTGACTCGATACTCCCAGGTACCAATACCAAGCCCATGTTGGCAACATCACTGCCAGGACTGTGACCAACTTGTAAGTTGACATCTATCTCTGGGTGGGTTACCGCAGCATGGCTGTAGCTGGGTTTGAAGGCGATTGAAGAAGCGGCTTTGTCTGCAGTTTGAGGATGTTGTTATGCCTTGCAGAACGGTGCTAACTCCTCACAGTGGTGTCAAGGCTGGCTTTTACGGCGGTGTCGCCCTTTTTGGTGTCATCTTCCTGACCTCCGGTATTCCCAGGGTCTACAATGATGTTCTCGGCGTACGGATATCTTCTCCTTTCAGATTTGAAAACGTCTACTAATCGGCTCAGAACATCCCTGTCGTCGGCCCATCGCTCCAAAACTTCTTCGACAAGAAGGTTCACCCCGCTGACAACGTGAGTTATCTGATTCTCTAGAGGTTCTTCGTGATTCTAACGTTCGTAGCCGTTCTAAATCAATACTCTCTGGGATTGTATGACGGGATGTGATTTTGGCGCTGGGGGTAGCGGGTTTGGTGGGCGTTTTGACGCCGCCTCCTTGTTTTGGACGCTTGTAGAAAGAAAAAAGAAAAAGCACTCTATAGACACCATACATCAAAAATCCCCATGTTGAAATGATCTTGCCATGAGAAATCACGGACCTTACCCTCTGTTGTAAGCCAAGTCTGTTGGGCTCATCTCACATTCGACCTTCTGTGCACGGGCCCTGTGGGCCATGGGGACAGTTGTAAGATGGCCAGAAGAGATGCTTTTAATTTCTTGAGACCTCCATGGTATCTCAACAAACTCGGAGAAAGTGATATTTCATCAAGTCATGGTCGGCTCGCTCCAGGATACTATCAATGCATTCATATTCTATGCGCGGAGAGATGTGAAAGATGCATTCGAAATCTGGGTCCAGAGCCTACGCGTTGGACAACTCATGACAGTCCTCATCACATCGACTTTTCTGGCATGGCTTATCTACTCACCAATAAGCACTTCAACATCACCGTCGAAAAGGAGAAAATCGCCATGGATCACATATTCTCTCATCACTGTTTTCCTATTTCTACTCAATGTGGTGGGCGGAGCTTGGCCACTTCTAGTCAATCGCTATGTCCCTGAACCATATCTTGCAAGTCGGATCTATATTCCCTTTTTCCAAGTAAAGTTACTAACTTACTACAGGATGAGTTCTTCCATATCCCTCAAGCACAGACTTACTGCGAGGGGAAATACCGACAGTGGGATGACAAAATCACCACTCCTCCCGGCCTGTGAGATTCTACCCGTTGGCCCTGGCTTTCTGTCTCTGGCTTCTAACTCCATGCGTTACCATTAGCTACCTTGTCTCTGTGCTTTACAACAAGATCTCCGGGCTCACATGTGAAGCCTCGAATCTGCGCCTCCACAACTTTTCGGTGGTTCTAGCAATTGTCGTTACCGCAGCTCAATGTCGCAAGCTGATCGAAACGAGACAGACAGAACGGCTCGGCAAGATTGCTTCGCCGGGTCTATCATTGTACTCGTTTCATGTCGCTATCAACACCGCGTTGATGCCGGTCGTTTTCTTCTTTTCGGGTTTGTACTACACTGATCCGCTGTCAACCTTGGTGGTGCTTCTTTCGTATCGCCATCACCTTCAACGTGTTGGATCAAAGCGGCCAGGCCTTCTGAGTGATGTTTGGACGATTCTTCTGGGGGTGGCTGCGCTCTTCATGCGCCAAACCAATGTCTTCTGGGTTGTTGTCTACATCGGCGGTTTGGAGGCTGTTCATGTTCTACGGTCTGTCAAGCCGGCCGCTCAAGAGTTTCTCACCACTCTCCATGACCCGCCCCTAAGCAAGTCCGGGCCTGATGGTAAGTTTATAAACTCCATGACTGTTATCTTTGGCTGACCAACACACCTCAGATTGGCTCTTCTGTCTACTTACCATCGCGGTGACTGCTCTCTGCAACCCAGCCAAAGTCATACGCCAAATATGGCCTCATATCACCATCCTTGGTCTCTTCCTTGGCTTCGTGGCCTGGAATGGAGGTGTCGTACTTGGTATGTATCTTTTCGACACTCACATCTGCGCAGCTGTTAACACCGCCCAGGAGACAAATCCAACCACATTGCAACCATCCACCTTGCCCAGATGCTCTACCTCTGGCCCTTCTTCGCCTTCTTCTCTCTTCCCCTTTTTCTGCCTTCTATCCTTGGATTTATCACTCATCCTCTCCGCACGATTCACTCTCTAGTCCTCGGCCCCAACGCTCTGTTCACCGTCCCCTGGGCGCTGCTCACCACTCTCCTGTCGGCGGCAGTTGTCAAATACAACACCATCATCCACCCTTTCACCCTCGCCGACAACAGACATTACATGTTCTACGTCTTCCGGTACACCATACTCCGGTCCCCCGTCATTAGACTCTTGCTGGTCGGACCATATACGCTGGCGAGGTGGCTGGTATGGGGCAGTCTTTCCGGCTCTGCTTCCACCGCCCAACTGTCGTCAGAAACGCCAAAAGCGAGACTGCGAACCGCTCACATCCAGCAAAATACACCTGCTGCTACCGCAGACGACGACACTGCATTCACACTTCTTGACTCCCCATCCTCTGTTTCCGACACCGCCCCCGACACATCCACAGCCATCCTCTGGCTCTTGACGACTGCCCTCTCCCTCATCACCGCGCCGCTGGTGGAACCCCGGTATTTCATCCTTCCCTGGGTTTTTTACCGATTATTGGTCCCCTCCTGGTCTTTTTCTTCTGCAGGCCTCGGCAGGAAGATCGACCTTCGGCTCGTGCTCGAGACCATCTGGTTCGTCGCCATCAATGCCGTGACCATGTACCTATTTCTGTTCAGGCCCTACATCTGGAAGGACAACGAGGGCAATGTGCTGGATGGCGGGAGGTTGCAGAGGTTTATGTGGTAGGTAGGAATAGAAAGAGATGGCGTTTCGTGGTTGTAAAATTACAGAGCGGTGCGGGTGGCACCTATAGGCAAGCCAGTTAATTGCCAAAGAGTTTAATTCAATGTTTATCAACATGTGATGCTTACAATCAGCGCCCGACCATGTAGGAAGGCAGAATGTGAAGAACAGAACAAAGTTTGTTTATTCGTGCTTCTGTCACTTGCAAGACTTGCTTAATGCCCATATACAGACATCTATCTGTTTGTCCCATGATGTGGGCCTCGGCCTCACAATGTTCCCTATGCTACACCAACTGTAGTTTGTCCTTTTTGGCCTCCTGTACCTGAGGCAGTTGTTCCACCCAGTCCTGTTGCTTGTTTTTAGTGTAGCTATGTATAGATGTAAGTTCCATGACTTCCGTCCTATCCATAAATGTTTGCCCGTTGCCCAATCATCCAATAAAACGCCATGTTAATCCAAGGAAGGAAAAGTCCGGTAATTCAAAACGCCATGATCTGGTTCATGTCATACTGTCTGCTCAAAGATATCACAGACTGAGTCGATCCAGGGATAGCCTGTCACCACTCCTGACCCGCCTTACAACTCCCAGTTTGAAGAACCGTTCTTCCCCTGTGGCAGTTCGTCCGCCAATGTACAGCTTCTCTGTTCCTAGCGCATCTCGAAAGCCTTCACTACTGCTGTCACTCCCTCGCCTTCTGCCTCCCGAATGTGGAATGGGTATCCCTGCGGTATGATGATGTCGTGGAGAGTGTAGTGGTAGTTGCCCAATAACCCCTGTTCGCGAGGCGGATGTTGATGTCGAGGGCGAAGCAGCTTGCGACTGAGCAGCCGTGGCAGAGGCAGATATCGATCGTGGGGTAGAGGCAGACGACGATCCTACTCCCGATGAAGCCTGAGTTGTGTGCTTATTTGGTTGTTGCGTCGATATGGCCGACGGTGGTTGTTGACGAAACGCGGCGAAGAAGGTCGACAGGAAGAAGGGGCGCTGGGAGGACATGATGACCGCTCGCTAAGAGGTGATAGGAAGGGGTTGAAAGGCCCCTGACAGTTGCTTGATCGCAATTCTGAAGCTTCGTTTGGTGTTGCTGAAGCGATGATAAGATAGTCTTTTGTCGCTCGCCTGTGGTCGCAATCTTTCTTTCTGGTATGTTATTCCGCAATGTGCGGTCGAGATGAGGGCGTTGTCTTTCTCCTTGTCACTTGGACTCGCGCTCGGTCGAATTTAAACTCGCGCCTTTCGATGTCCGCCCCGTTGAGCGGTGAAGTCGCTCCTATCAACGGCTGGTCTCGAATGCTTGACTCGTGGAGATGGCCAGTGGGTGCTCGGCCGAGTCGGTACGGAGATGCGTGTGGGCAAGTCGAGCCGTGACTGGACCAAGAACAGCAGTGAGGCGACGAATGAGTTGTGACGTTCCTGCGCGAGAAATTCGAAAGTCGGAGAAGCGAAGTTGTGGGTGGTGGTACAAGATGTATGAAATTGCAGCCGCTTGTTTCCGTGTGCGGGATGTCGTCCTGACGTCGAGTCGACGCCCAAAAGATGGTGGGCTGTGGCAGGGCTGCCCTTTGCTCGTGTCTCTTGGCGTTTGTTCCGCTTAGCTCTTCTCGGCCATTCCCGGGACCGGGGGGCCAATGGAATGGCTGCCAATGCCGAGTGCAAGAATCGCGGGGCAGGCAGTCAGTTGTCCACAGCAAGCCTGGCAATTGACCGCCTGTTGATTGGCTCCGGACGGCTATTCTTTGTGCGGGGGAACTGCGGCATTGACAGCTCAATGTCGAGGCTTCTTGGTCCAGTGGTCTTTACAGGTGACAGCTCAGAGCTTCCCGGTGATTTGGAAACTGATTGCAGACAATAAGAGGGGTCGGGCGCCCAAGAAATGCAACAACAAGAACAATCCCGAGATTTCAGTCATGCCCGACTGCATCGATGTGTCAAGCCGGTCGGCCGGCGGTGCATCATCCTCATCCCCGACTCCCAACCACCAAATCGAAGCTAGAAGATGAACTGATATCCCATCAGTCACTTCTGGAGTTTCTTTCGATCTGCCCTTCAACAGTCGATGACAGTGTTGTGCAGCCTTTACCAGGAGTCCAATCCTGATTCCACCACAACTTCCACCAGTACTAACTATCTAGGGATCTCGGCACCTCAAGTGACGCAGTGGTGTGGCAGCATGGGCAACCAAATTCTTAGAAGGCTTGTGTGAAGTTAGGGCAATCTTTTGGTTATCTATCTAGGGCTTGAAGCTGATACCTGGATCGCATGTTGCCCTCATTGGTAGCCATAGCATCACGCAGGCTCTCTAGAGCACTAGGACAAACTTGCGGCCACCAATATCCAACAACATGGGTATCTGGTTTGATTTAAAATACCCAGTTGATATTTGAAGTGTTTAGTCACGGCATGGTCATAGTTCGGGTTCAGCGCAGGTTGTTGGGCACGTGGTGGTCTTGGTCACCTGGGCTTAGTACAGGCCAAGGCCGGCAGTTTTCCACTTTACACCTTACGGTGAAGTGGTATTCATGGGTTGAAAATCAGCATCGACACATCTCGCAGTCACGTCTTGAAACAAATTGTTTCGGTTTTATCTGCCTTGATCGAGCGGGCTTGTACCAAGTACCTACACATGTCACCTTTCACAAAGAACTGTTGCAACTAAAGTTTACTGAAATACAAGTCGTGGTCAATACTGGGATTGACATTGCCTCAACTTCCCGGCCGTCGGACTAGTAGGAACATGTTTTCAAACGGCACCAGTGAACCATAGATAATGATCGAAATCATATCCTTAGACATCTATACCACGATGAGCAGCGTCACTCCACTGGTGTCATATGAACTAAGTATGAAGCCCCGTACAACCTAACACTCACTGGGCATGTGTGCCACGGCTATGTTCATGAGATGGGACTTCCGTTGGCAACTTGTTCGAGGGCGAATACTGTTACTTGAATAAGACTCATTGATTCGGAGCAGGAGTTCTATAGTGAGGGCGACTAAGAGGCGAGCCCCGAGATAGATGCAAGCCAGATAGGCAAACAACGGATTTTCGGCGATTTGCCTCAGGGCGATGATATAATTATCCTCGCCATGGGTATCACGAACCTTCCAAAGAAAAGAACTTGGCCTATTTTTGGCGAAATAGGGCCCTGCGACTCCAGAACGTGCCTTGTCAATTTGCTGTACAATAAACCCAGTCGTTAGGCTTGGTGGTTCTATTCTGAGGCCACGCTGATATAAAGCCTTTTGTATCGGTAAATTCATACACCGAAGAGTACAGGCCATGCCTATAGCTTCACCCAGTACCGATTGTTGGCCTCGATTTGAACCTTTGTGATGTCGAGGTAGGGATCCACGACCTGTGGTCATGACCAAACCTTGGTACCATGGCACAGGACTTTCGGCGATGTGTATGCTTTTCAGTACCAAGCGTGTATAAAGATACCCGTATACCCATCATTCTCGTTGACTTCATCTTAATCGCCAGTGAAAGCATTCAATCACACAATCCGGCTCCTTGAAAGACCTTTGGCAAGTCTACAGCTTTCCGGTTCTTTCACTCATTTTGATAATGTTAGCGGCAGCGGCGAGGAGCAGGCTTCCGCTACTGGTCAAGAAGAGGTAGTTTACTCATGATAAGCCACAGTGTCCGCTGAAAACCAAGAGGAGGTTGAGAATAATGGTCAAGGGGAGACTCCGATTCAAAAATGAGACATTTACCTCTCCAGGACGATGTCAACCTCCTTGAATCGAATGAGGTACGAGTTCCTCGCTTCGGCCGTACTGGTAAGCGCTCTCGTGGCGGTCGCGGCAGTAAGAAGCCGCCCGGAGTGTCTTTCGCTGGCTCTTCAATTGGAAGCTTTACCGGGACGGTCGGCAGTAGTGTGGCTTCTGATGGTATTTGTCTTGGATTGGAGCAGCTCATTAAGGGAGAAGATTAGGCCTTGCCGGCCGAGACTTCCGAGCAAGTCTTTTCTAGCGTGAAAAGAGGCGGCAGTTTGAGTTGCGATTCGGCGTGTAGGTACTTTAGAGATGGCTTCACACCAAGTGCGACAATATTACACGGTATATTGCACTCCTTAAGTCTTGGACATTCATTCTCAAGAACTAGGTATAGGTTGATTTCAACTATGAATCGTGGATTCTACCTTGGTTAGCTATCCTGGATCCATAGGAAGTTGTTCACCGTATCCGAGTCCCATCAGCTTACACTCTGTTCAACAGTAAATAGGTGGGTGAGTCATGTTGTACAACATCATATAAACGCCATGGCCTCGGGTTGTGGCTGTTTTTCGGTCAGCGTAGGGACGACATGGTGATCATGGGGATACTACTTGACATGAAGTGTTACCGAATTAGAACCTAAAGCGACATTTCCTTGTCTTTTCACATTTGTTAAGGATTTCTACAGCCTGTTGAATTTTTGCAGAAAGCTTAAAAACTTTCTTGTAAACATATTGGCGACGTTTCAGAGTATTGGCTACCTACCTAGGTAAGGTACTTTTCAGGGCTTGTACATACTTCCAGCACCTTTTCTTCTACGTGCACATGGACGCGCTCTTCAGTCACTCCATGCGAGAGACTCGACCCGTCTACCTAGGCTAATATCGTACACAACCAGATGTTAAAGCACGAACAGAACTTCAAATGTCCCATTTGACTCTTCTTGCGAAGAGCTTCTCCGTCTACCCTAGCGAGCCTTTGAATTTATGACGCAATTCGCGGTGCGATGAACACATGAGAGGGTCGAAGACATAGCAATACCTAAGTACCACATAATGCATCAGGTGCCGGGGAAATTTCAAGATGCTTAGTTGGTTGTGACTTTAGAGGGTTCAAAGTATCGACTTTTTGATTGAAGTTGGCCCAGTTGCCCTTTGCCAGAGGATATCCCCAACCCACCAGCTCTTGTCCTCAAGTAAGCACCTAGTCTGCCCAGTCTCTATCCATTTTGGAAACCCATGGAAATCAAACCGCCTCCCTTTTTTATGGCCCTTGTTGAACCCAAACCAAAGTACACTTTATATACATAGGAAGAACCGTCTCTTCGCGGTCATGTTGAATTTGCTTCCCTACCTCACCCCTGAATCAATATCGCCAAATAGCATCCGCCATGGCCACGACTTGCGCCATTTCTCTAACGTCATGGACTCTGACAACATCAGCTCCTCCCTGAACAGCAGCCGCAACCGTAGCTGCCGTGCCCCAGATCCGTTCCTTTGGCGTTGGGACACCTGTGACCCTTCCGATGAAGCTCTTTCTGCTGGACCCAACTAGCCACGGCAAACCTTGCAATCCAGGCCAGAACCTCATCTCATCCAGGTTCCTCAGAACATCCACATTCTGCCGCCCAACCTTGGCAAAACCCAATCCAGGGTCAAGCACGATCCTCCAACGCCTGATGCCGGCCGCCTCCGCAGCTGCCACCCTGTCCACCAACTCCCTAGCAATGCCACCGATAAGTCCTCCCTCTGCATCGGGATACTCGGCAAGACTGTTCATCGTTGCTGGCGTTCCCCTCATATGCATCAGACAGATTGTGGTCCCCAGTCTCGCAACAGTGGGCAGCATTTCCGGATCCATGCTTCCACCAGAGACATCGTTCACGATATCAGCACCGGCTGCAACGGCAGCCTCGGCAACAGACGCTCGGTATGTGTCAACGCTAATGAGTACCGGTCTGTCTGAGAAGTGGGAGCGGATAAGCTTGATGGCCGGGAGGACCCGGTTGAGTTCTTCTTCGACGGACACTTCAGGGGCGTTGGGGGCCGTAGACTGCCCTCCAACGTCGATCATGGTCGCACCAGCGTCCAAAAATGATCGTATGTTGGATGCCAAAGTTGACTCTTCGGCGGAGATGTTTTTCCCACCGTCTGAGAAGGAGTCGGGGGTCATGTTGAGGATGCCCATTACGTGGGTTTTCCTAGCCCGGTTGAGGGCCATGATAGGGGGGTGGTGAGCCGACAGAGGGGTCATGGTGGTGATAGGGGTGGCAGTAGGAGGGAGGGCGTCAAGATAGTCCCGGGTTAGGGTCCATGGCCGGTTGGGATCGATAGGCTTGCCTGGGATGAGTCTGTGGAAACGGTCGTTAGTCAGGGGTGGGTGCCAAGATAAAACGGCTCAAGGACAACTTACTCGGCCAATGGCCTCAAGACAAACTCTCTTTCTGGAATACCAATATGAGGGATTGTGAGGCGCTCATGGTTGAACTTGATGTTGTCATAGAGGAGAATGTCCAAGTCGATGTTACGCGGGCCCTTGTCGATGATCTTTTTGCGGCCGAGGGAGTTCTCAATGTCTTGGAGAGCATCCAGAAGGGCAAGTGGCTCAAGCGTTGTCTCAACCTGAGATATCCTTTAGTTCCTGATCTGGCTGGACAAGGGACGGACTAAACGTACCTCGCAGACACCGTTGACGAATCTATCCTGGTCTAGCACATACATGGGCTCCGTTTCCCACAGGCAGCTTGTCCGCTTGACCCTGATGCCCCGCGCATCCAGCTCTGCGCACGCCTTCTCTATCCAGCCAATACGATCCCCCAAGTTGCTCCCCAGAGCAATATATGCCAGCCGCTTCCGCGCTGGGTCTGGTGGGGGAGGGCTGGTCATCTTGGCGGGCAGGTTTACTTCCTTTGGCTTGAAGTCGCGTGGCAGGGTGTATTTTTTGAAGGTCAACAAGTCAGCTGGAGCGGGTGCTGTCTGCGAAAATTGTCTCTGCTCAATCCTGCTCACGCGCAGGTTTCGGCAGGAAGAGCATACATATCTGACCCTGGGTGAAAACAAGCGGGTTTGGCTCAATTGCTTCCCAACGATAAGTGTGAAGCCCTTCATAGGTATTCTGCCGCACTGTGAAGTCACCGAAGTTGAGATGGCTCACTGAGTTCTAAACGACCCGACTTTCGGAGTCTCCACCAATACTTGGAAAAGAGAAAAGAGGGTTAGGGTTGAAGGCGCGGCTGACCTTATCCGTTCAAGGATTCTCAGTTGCCATTGGAGCAACAACGACCAGGCGGTTGTGGTGGTGTCTCGGGTTCAACTCCGGGTCATGCATTCAATTCCAGAGCACTGGGCCTGAAGATTTCCGACTCCCCGTAGATGGAATTTCTGGCTGTTGTGGCAAACGAGCGGACGTTGCAGGGACTCGGAGACAGCCGACGCCAATGAAAGACGGAACCAGACTGACATGTGGGAACCATTTTTCGTCTTGAGACCTGACCTCTGAAGCCCTTCCCCGTTCTAACCGTCGACGTTGAAACGCCTGGTCTGGTCGCCGTTGGTCGAGGTCTTTGAAGCGTCAATCCTCGTTTTAGTAAACCACCTCAGCGCCTCGTCTTGCAAGTTGCCAGAGCATTATTCATCCATTCAGCGCACCGCTGGGTGACTTGACAATCACACTTTTAACGAGGCCAAAAACCGAACCGATGCCTCGGTCTGTCTTTGACCTCCGCATTGCGGTCGCGCAGCCGAAAGCCCCCAGCGTCCCCATGATCGCCTAAAAAAGCTTAGCGTAGGGGCGCGGGCAACCTCGGCTCAGCAGCGATCATGGCCAAGCCTCCGCGTACCCCAGATTCCAAGATGCGTGTGGTTTCCCAGACCCAACTGATTGATAACTGACCGTCCTCCTCGTGCTTCCGTTCTGTCATTCTTTGTTTTCCAGCAGCGAGGTTTTCTACTTTTTTTTTCTCTTTTCAACAACACCTGATACTATTTCTCTTTTGGAGTATTCGCAGCAGTCAACAGTCACCATGGCCTCTCCTCGTAAGTTGACCTCCCTCTGGTTCCCCCACACATGGGCTCCCGACCCTTCCGCGGCCTTGTTTGATACCTTCGGCGCATTGGAACAACTCGAGCGCTAACACGATCTTTGCGTTATACAGAGCAGATCCGCACCGACATCACCGATCTCTTCGGGATCAAGCACCCCATCCTCCTCGCCGGCATGAACGTCGCCGCTGGCCCCAAGCTGGCGGCGGCCGTCACCAATGCCGGCGGTATGGGTGTTCTTGGTGGTATCAGCTACACCCCCGAGATGCTCAGGGAACAGATCGATGAGATCAAGAAGCACCTCGTCGACAAGAAGGCTCCATTCGGTGTCGATCTCCTTCTTCCCCAAGTTGGCGGCAACGCCCGCAAGACCAAGTAGGTCACTTCCCCGTGGCGAACCATCTTGCCTCGTTGAGTTGCTAACGTGCATTCTTCTGCAGCTACGACTACACCAAGGGCAAGCTCGACGAGCTGATTGACATCATCATTGAGTCCGGTGCCAAGCTCTTCGTTTCCGCCGTCGGTGTCCCCCCCAAGCACGTCGTCGAGAAGCTCCACAAGAACGGCATTCTCTACATGAACATGATCGGTCACCCCAAGCACGTTAAGAAGTGCCTCGACCTCGGTGTCGATATCATCTGCGCCCAGGGTGGTGAGGGTGGTGGTCACACCGGTGACACTCCCACCACCGTCCTTATCCCTACCGTTGCCGAGCTCGTCAAGGGCCACAAGTCGCCATTGACTGGCAAGCCCGTCCAGGTCGTTGCTGCCGGTGGTATCTGGAATGGCCAGCTCCTCGCCTCTGCCCTCATGATGGGCGCTAGCGGTGTCTGGGTTGGTACTCGTTTCGTCCTCTCCAAGGAGGCTGGCGCTCCCAAGGCCCACAAGGAGGCTGTCCGTACCTCTGGCTTCGATGATAACATTCGCACCACCATCTTTACTGGTCGCCCCATGCGTGTGCGCGCCAACCCCTACATTGTAAACTGGGAGGAGGACCGTGTTGTCGAACTCAAGCAGTGCCTCGCCCAGGGCAAGCTCCCCCACGAGGTTGACCTTGATAAGCTCATGGCCGGTGAAGTCCCATCCATTGCCGACCTCAAGAAGATTGGACTCGTCGCCGCCTCTACCCCCGATAACGCCGAGGTTGATGTTGATGATCTCCTCGACTCGCTCATGCCCCACCTTATGGGCAAGTGCGCCGCCGTTGTCAACGAGGAGAAGTCTGCCAAGGAGATCGTTGATGAGTTTGTCAACGATGCCGTTGCCGTCATCAAGAGGGGTAACGCTCAGCTCGTCAGCCTGCCCAGGCTCTAGAGGGCAGGGAGATGAGAAGGATTGGCTTTTTTTGACTGTACTATAGCGTCGCTTTGCACATATAATGACATTTCACGATTTTGAATACACCATGATTTTGCGCCCCTCTGTTGCCTGTTCCTCTTTCTTTGCTTGGTCCTCAAACGGATAAGCAGATGGCATGAATAAAGTGCCGACAGATCAAGGGTTTAAATGCATGTCTCCTCGAAATCCCATGTGAAGCTTGGAACCCCACATCGGACCCCTGCCGAGACCGAGCAACTGCGAGCCGGCGTCGATCGAGAAAAGCGGGACCGGGCTGCGCTCTGGGTCGGCGCCCCGGTCGGAGACCCACGACAAAACTCGGCAAAGGCAATTGATGGTTTTAAGACATTGGTTGGAAACGGGCGGCCAAGCACTTTACAAAGTGGCAGCTGGAGAACTAACAAACTCCTCGCAAACTTCCTGATCCTTTCATTGGTCAGGTGGATCTATGACCCCAACTCTTCGAAGGCACAGGGGGCGCAGCTCGCACCGAAGCCCGCTCAACCTAGGTTTCTTTGACAGTCATCTCACACTTACGAGTATCTTTCCAGCCATAGTAAAGACCAAGCAACCTCTCAGTCCCCAGCTTGAGCCTAGGTACTTGACGTGGCCTCCTGGCCTGGTTGTCGCTACCACATTGACCTATCCTTCACTTCTTCTCACTACAGCCTTTTGCCAATCTTCCACCACATCGTCTCATCAGAAGAGCCGCATCTGACCATCATGGCCGGCCTTCCAGCCACGACCACAACCCGCATTTGTTTTGCTCCCGCGTTGCCCTTGGGTGACCATGGCGTATCCGCCCTATGGGATTAGAACAGCCAGCTATGGACCACCGTAGCTGTTACTGACTTGGCCGGCTTACATTCGGGCATGGGATGCTGACGCTGTATATTAGATGATCTTTGCCGACAGGTTTCACATCACCTTTTTCCTCTCTCTTGTCTCACCATCCGTTGTTGAAGACATACAACAACTTCCTTTCCTTTTTCTTGCCTCTCTGTTTCTTCATAGCCCTAGCGGCTTTACTCTCCTTTCCTTTTGCACTTACAGTGCCAGTCGTTCCTTGACTTTGCTTTTCAAAAGATCAGGGGCAGGTTCCCTCCTTACTTACGTTCCTTTTTAAACCCTAAACAAAATGAGAGGCTTCAGCGCAGGTGGTGGTGGTGGTGGTATGGTAGACACGGTACTCAGGATTGCGCCCGTGGCGTGCTCCTTTTTCGCTTTTGTTTTTCTTGCTATTGCGTTGTCCGCAGGGAGCTCGCCAAATTATATTGAAGGGTTGAGCGTGATCAATGTGAGTTCAGCTTTGCCCCCCACCCCCCCTATTCATCCCATTATCCCCTGATGATACTGACAGAAACACCGCCCAAGTTCAACATGTCGACCTTTGGCAAGAACCTCATCAAGGCCCCCAATGTCCAAGAAGCTGCCCAAGGCGCCTGTGACAAAGCCGACGACGCCGTCACCGACGCTGGTAATGCTGTTGGCGATGTAGCGGGCGAAATAGGCGGGTTATTTGGCGGTCAGAAAGCCAAAGACGACGCCAAAAAGGCTCTCAACGGTGCCTCCAACGCAGTGGGTGACGGCGTCGGCAAGGCCTGCGAAGAGGGCGCCAAGGTGGCCGACAAAGCCATCCAGCTCGGTCAGGACCTCGTCGACAAGGCCCTCGGCAGCGTCGCCAAAGCCATCGGCCTGAAAGAGTACTATTCCATCCACATCGGCGCCATGTGCGAGGGCATGTACCTGCCTCTCTTCTCCGACCCGGCCGCCGAGCCAGACGTCGAAAAGTGCACCAAGAAGTTCGTCGTCGAGCAGACCGACCTCTCCAAGTCCCTCGACACATCCCTCAACGTCGGCCCCTTCAAGTTCAAGCTCTCGGACGTCGGCCTGATCGACACCATCCAGGACGCCCTCGACCTCATTCCCCGCGCCCTCGCCGCCATGGGCTTCTTCTTCCTCGTCTCCATCATCTTCCTGGCGCTCGCCTTCCTCGGCTCGACCGCCATCCTCGCCGCCGCCTTCGTCCCCGCCCTCGCCGCCTTTGAGACCACCCTCATCCTGCCGACCCTCGTCTGCCTCGGCATAGGCTGGTTCCTCGCCGGGATCGGCACGCTGGGCCTCACCGCCGCCGCCGAAAAGATCAAAAACGCAGTCAACCAAGACGGCGCCAAGTTCGGCCTCTCGGCCGCCACCTCCCCGTGGCTCTACTTTCTCATCTGGGCCACCGCCGTGCTTTCCACCATCGGCCTCGCCTGCCTGGCGTACGCCTGGTACAAGTCCCGACACATCAGCGGCGACCGGTCCGAGACCGACTCGGACCTCGACGAGCAAAAGCACGTCGCCCGCGGCCAGTACCCCATCATGCAGGGGAACTACCCCCCTTCTGAACGAGGCAGCTACTACGGCGCTCAGGACGGCCAGGACCAGATGCAGCAGGTTGATTTTGATGGACCTCAAGGACAACAACAACAACAACAACAACAACAACAACAACAACCACAGCAGCAGCAGCAGCAGCATGACATGTACCTTCCGCCGCCGCAGGTCAATGACGGGAGACCGAGCAAGGAATACTATCAACAGCAGTAAAGCTTTCGCCTTGTTGACCGATAACAACCATTGAGTGAACCTGCTGTTACCCAGTTGGCCGAGCTTGTCCTGTCGCTACAACACCAACCGTCATTCGCTAATATGCATCGTTATGGAGTTCAAGAAGTTCAAATATTTGGGTACTATTTTGCGTCGGGAACTGTACAACAATTGGCGTCAAGGAGTAAATCTTTCTGATACTTGATATCACATTCGCTACTATAGACCACCTACCTATGTATGTCGTTCACTAATCATCTGATGAGAAACGTAATACCATATCACAGAATAGAACAGACATTACTTTGCTGTTTCTCACTGTCAAAAGACACTCGATATCAGTAATTATTTTAAGAAACGTTACTTGTATTACAGCCCAACCACTACCAACCCCCATATCATTTTTGCCCACATTCATAACGAATCATAACACAGAACAGGAAAAAGCATCCATGCATTCAACAATCACTCCTCATCCTAACAAGCCCAAGAGAAAAATAACCCGGGAATAAGAGCACCAGTAGCATATTGAAAACTACTGCGGAAAAGAAAACACCTAGGAGAACACCCATGATCACCCTGTCCCATAAGAAAAGTTCCATTCTTTGTACCGTCCAACCGTTCCGTGTCCCGTCCCGCGCTAGAGATATTCGCACACAGGTTTGTCGGATTTTGACGTTGATCGACACTTGCCCAGCCAGCCCAAGACGTAGAACAAGTGCGGGCGAGTACTGGAGCACAGAAGAGACTCCCCTAACTAGAGGGTAGCAGTGCTCGTTTAAGCCGCAATCAAAGGCTCCTCCTCGCCGGCCTTGGTAGGGGGGACAATGGGCTCCGACTTGATATCCTTGGAGACTACGGGCTCGGAGCTCTTGAAATCCTCCTTGGGGGCACTGGGGAAGTCGGTCGGCTTGAGCTCGGACTTGTGGCCATCCTCCTGACCAACAGCACCCTTGATCAACGACTGAGCCTTCGCAGTGTAGTCACCCATGTACTGCTTGGTAACTTGTGTAGCCTGCTCTGTGTTCTTCTGCACCAAGGAGCGGATCTGCTCGGTCTGGTCGTTGATAATCTCACCAGCGTGCCGAAGCTGGCTGTCGATAAGCTCCTGGTTGGTGGTGTAAACAAGGGGCGCGAAGAAGACAATGGAGGTGGCGATCAGAGCAAGACCCCAGTAAGGGACAACTTTGACCAAATAGTAGGAGATGAAAGCGCCAAGGGCGACCTAGTTTGAGTGAGTTAGTAAGGTCTTTTGACGCCATAGCTCTGGGAGAGCTCGTAAGGGACATGGGAAGAAGGGCGAGGACATACCGCAGCGGAAGCCCAGACATTCTCAGCGAAAAGGATGCGTTGAGCCTCGATAACACCAAAGTTGATGAGCTCGTTGACATCGCCAATAACGGCATCAAGGGTCTCTCGTGGGACGGTGTAGTATTTGCGAGGACGAAGCTGGGTGGCAAAGCCGTTGTTCAAGATGGCCTTTCCAGCAACCTCGGCGGCAATGGTGACACCGAGAGCCATCCAGGTGAGCTTGAACCCCCAGCGGAGAACATCAAGGTATCTAACCGAGAAGATCAACGAGATGATTGTGAGATAGGCAATGCCGGAAGCCCCTGGGATTCCTTATCAGTACCGACATCCTGTTTCATTCAAATGACGCACTCAAACATACGAGGGTTCTTCCATGACAGGAGCTCGGAGAAAAACGAATGGTAATGTGTAAGCGGCTGGCCGGTGGCCGCAGTGTACGAGGGAGGGCGGCGAGAGTTGGCCAAGTTGGACAGCTCATCAGTGGTTCTCACACCCTCAGCCTTGATGTTCTGAGCTACTGGGCCTGCGAGAATAATGAGGTCAGCGTTTGTTTTCTACAAGATGGCAGGGACAGTATCTTACCGTTGGTGACATTGTTGTAGGTGGCAGCAATGTCTACAGCGGTTAGGGTCAGTTTTAGTTACAGACCGTCGGGATCAAACATCGTTGAACTGTGTGGAACACTGGGATTTGTGTTAGCTGATTGCCGTGAGCCAAGGCGATAAGCACCATTGGAGTAAAAAAAGTATCCTACTAACCTTACTGTTCTTGAGGGCATCCACGTTGGGATTGCCGTTTGCATGTCCGTTCGCATAGTCGGCCATTTTGCTGGATATGATGTCGTTGCGCGGGGATTAGTCGTATTTCGGCAGCTGTCAAGAGAGGTGTTCGGGAAATGGTCGAGTGTGGGAGGGGAGCTTTCGACTGGAGGGCGGAGAAAACGCACAAGTGGTCGGTGGTGTGCGCTGAGGAAGCTATTGGGAGGTGTAGAGTTGCAACAAAGCTGGTCGATGATGTGGTTTCTTTGTGGCAGAAAGATGAATTTTGGTTGGGGTTGCGGGAAACGGGTCTGAGGATTGCAGGAAGAATTTAGAGGAGGAGGGAAAGCAAAGTGGAGGAATGACGCGGGTGGGAGGAGCTTGAGACACCAGGTTGCTTCCAGGTTGCTGCTTATACTACACACGGTGCGCCCACTGATCCGACCCGATGCCCTCACTGCTGATAACATCCATGGATAGAGCTTGGTTATGATAGCATAATGGGGGGCAATGCAGTTTTGGCACAGCTGTGCCCCACCAAATTCTCTCTCTCGTTCAAACGGCCGGCACGCAAGCACCACATCAAGATGATGAGATCATTGCCCAGCAGCCCCCCCTCCAAAAGCAGGATAGCCACCAGCCTATCAGCGAGCTTGCCGATCTGCCACAATTTGTTCTTTTGCATAGTCGGTAATCTTCCTTCACAGCACTCTTCTTCTCTCCGTAGTGTAGATATCAATCTTCATCTTTTCGCCATTGCGATAAGCCCCCTTGATTTTAAAAACAACTTGTATCCAACTCCAGCGTAGCACTTTGACGTGCCGTGGCTCTCCCCTGTTCCCTGTCCGCTGTCCCCTCTCTCCGGTACGTGGCTCTTGGCCTGCTTCTGCCCTTTGCGTTCTAGCCCATAATGGATTTCACATGCTTTTTGGTGACTCCTGGTGACGCGCCGTTTCGCCCCGTCAGCATCCTTGTTAGGTTGGTCTGCCCCTCGAAAATCCACTCTCTTCTTCTTGCTTCTTCCAGAACGAATCGTGTTCACACAACGGATAACCGATGACGTTTGCGAGCCACACGACATCACCGACACACTGACAACCACACACCACCAGATCAGTCGACTCAAAACCTGCAAGGTAGCATCACGTTTGCACACTTCTTCACGTCCATATGTGCCTGCCTATCAGGAAGAGCCCACTTATCATGGGTAAACTTGGCTCTGTCCTGTCTGCAGGGTCGTTTGTGCATAGTGTAATCCACTTCGAATGCACAGATCCACCTGTGAATAGCCTCACCACCATCTGATGGAACCTTGTACGTAGACATGCGAGATAAAACATGCTTTGGTTCAGGCAAATAAATGTACTCAGAGAGCTTGATCGAACAGTTGCAGAAGGCATACCATCCCTAGCCGACACATCCTGGAGAGAATAATCCAACTTCACCGTAGCTCACAAGTAGGCCGTCCTCTTGCACAAACACAAGTACAAACCAGTGGCTCGTTTGATGATAGCATTGGATTCGAATCACTGTGCTAAGTATATAAGTCGGGTCCAGGTACCGGCCATGTCTCTATCACCTCTTCTCTGTATAGCCTCCGTTCTTCTATGGTTCATGTACAGACCTTTCGACATGCCATAACAACAACAAACTGAACGCTAGGTATCAACTATTGGTATCTCATATTTCCCTCGATAAACACTGGCCTCGTCAACGAAGGCTATAAGTCTTCATCTTATATATATAAATGCCATTCCTTTTCAAGTCAGAAATCCTCGCCAATGAAGCAAACATAAACCGGTCATATTATATGTGCCAAAAAGAACATGCGCCCAAGCGCCTTCCAATGAGGGGTAAAAAAGTGCAAAGAAAACCGAACATAACCTCCTTATGCTTCCCCATGTCATTGGGGACATGTTCATTAGGATAAAGCCCGGAAGTAGAAGTCATTAGCCATGGAAAAAACATCACTCCAATACCAAACCAAAAGCACCTCCTTCGCAAGCAGCTCACCTCCTCCATCCCCAGAAGCCACCGCCGCCCGAAGCATTAGTAGCAGTAGGCGCCGTGGCAGCCTTTTGAGGGGATTCGCCGACACCAGGCGCAGAAGTCGGCCCGGCCGTCCCAGTAAGTCGGCCAAACATGCCCATAGCAGCAGCCGCTGGCCCACCACCGTCCGCCGTGCTATGACTTCGCTGCAGCGCTGGCGGTGTCTCACCGGGTGCCAGCCCAAAAGCCTTCCGTAGCTGCTCCAACTTCTGCTTCGCCTCTTCGGCTTCCTGCTTGGCGACAGCCTCAGCCGTCTTCGCCGCCGCAAGCTCGAGCAAAAGAGCATCGCTCTCACTGGTAGGGATAGGCGGGGGTGGGGGCGGAGCCACAACGTTCAGTGTGGAACCGGCAGAGTCCCGGTTAGACTTCTTCTGCATCGTCATTGACGACGCTCGTTGGTTGTAGTTGGGATGGGCGTGGGATGGGGTTGACCTGCTGCGGCCCAGTTTGAGCTCACGGAGACCGCTTGTACCCGCCGCTGTCCCAATCTGAGGGAACCACTCGGTACTGGTTGCGTTAGATGCCGGCGTGTCGGACGCCCTAATCCGCATGCCATGTATCTGCTTTTCCAGTCGCTGCTTCTCCTGATGTAAAGTCCGAACGTGTGTGTGGCTCTCCCTCAGTTGCTCCTTCAGGGAGGAGACCTCCTGCTCCACTTCATGAATCTTGCGTTCATGCTCTCGTGATCTGGACACCTCGTGGGATAACTGTTCTTTCGCCCGAGCCAGCTCGTCTCGAAGTTGTGGTTTGGTCTGTGCCATCGATGACCGTCGATTGACAACCGAGTCGCTGAAACGGAGTTCGACGATGTCGAGCAGGTCGGATAGTTGTTCCGAGGTGGGCTTTTCTGCCTCGTCATCCTCCCCCGACGTCGGCTCGGCCGAGGCATCTCGTATGGTTCCATCGCTATCGATGCTGGATGATAATGCTGCAGAGTCCTCGCCGCCTGCCCTCTTGCGCAAGCCGTCAAGAAGTGATCGAACTGCCTTTCTATCTTCGTCGCGGTCCTCCTTTTCCTTCTGTAACTGGCTGGCCAGCAATGTGTGGTTCCGTTGCAGTTCGCTAAGCGCTGTGAGCAAGTCTTCGATCTGGCTGTGGAGTTGCCTGTCCTCCTTGCTGCTGTTGGCGCCGCTCGGAAAGACGGTAGGCGCTGTCTTTTGCGGTGCGGCTGTTGCCGTTGAATCGTCGGTGGAACTGTCGCGCGAGATGGACGTCGCGTCGGTAGATACGGAACTGAGAACACTAGCGGCCGATGAAGTGGTGGATGAGCCAACCTCCATCGAGTTGAAGGTGGAGGCCAGACTCTGCTTCGACGTGCTGCGCCGAAGCATGCTCAGGGGACGCGACACGGCGCTGAAGCCGGGATTGAGCGTGTTGGTATTGGTATTGGTGTTGGTAGTGCTGTTGTTGCTGGCAGGCGACGCGGAGGAAGCTGCCGCAAACGTGGCAAATCGCGGAGTTGAGGAGGAAGCCCAGAGGCGACCCAGAAAGCGGGAGGCTGCGGTGGTAACATCCGACACCTGTTGTGCAGTTGCATCTGTGCCACGGGGATTGGCGTCCGGGCTAATCTTAGCTTCTCTGTACCCCTGCTCCAAGGCTGCTAATCGCGCCTTGGTGACAATTTCGGAGAGGGCAGCGAAATCCTGGACAAACTCGTCGGCGTTGTAGTTGTAGCAGTCCCAGAGTCCCCGCGACAGCAGCAGGTGCATCACGTCCTCGAGCTCGGTGCACGCCAGAATACGTCCCTGGTTCTTGCGCATGAGCGAGAGCGCCACCCGCATAATGGTCTCTGACGCCCCCTCGGCAAAGATCACATCGTAGATGCGAAACAACATGGGTAGGGGGCACGTTACGGCGAAGAAAGAGAGGAACCACTGTGAAACATAGGCGGGTTCGACTTGCAACTCGTCCAGGTGCGTCGACAGAGTGGGCAGGTGCTGTCGCAGAAGCTCTCTGAATTGGTAGATGCGCACATGCAGCCCTGCCAGATCGGGGACGAAACAGTGGCGTAGATCGTAGTTCTCCATCAACCTAGTTGGGGTGCGTTAGCTAGTCCAAACAAATACTCCGGACGAATCGGCTCGATTCCCATTCTCTCACCTCACCAGGACACAGAATGCCTGCTTGTCCCCCATGTGCATGAGTAAGGGCCCGACCAGAAAGGCGAGCCCTTGACAGTACCCAATCTTGGTGTCGTAGAGACTGAAGCACTTGAGCACCCGACCGAGCATTCTCTGCCCGTCGCCTTCAGGATCCCTGAACATGTCCACACCCGGAAAGCTTCGTCCAAGATCCTTGCTGATGACGCCCTCATAGGGGCTGGATTCGCCAGATAACCGTTCGAAAACCTCCTCCAGGGCGCTGTCGCGGGCGCCCGCCATGCTCTGCCAGACAACCCCACGAAGTGGCGGCGGGATACCCTTCCGGACCTTGTTGGACAACAATGTTGGCAGACGAGCAGCCGTTTGCTGGGGGTCTTTTACCAAGGCCAGATAAAACTCGAGCTCCGTCATGGGGGTCGGCGGCAACGTTGAATACCGAAGGGCTGGGGGGGTTGGCCCGGTGACCATTTTCCGAAGCTGTGCCATCGACGGTGGTCTCGGGTGACTCTCTCGCAAATGTGGCTGTCGCTCAATGATCTTAACCTTGATGCTCTTCGGGTTGGTTGCGATTTTGTTGTTTTCTTGTTCCAGTCTGGCAAGGAGCGAAGCGGTGGACTGTAAGAGAACAAAGTGATGATTGTTAGCGATGAATCAAACAATTATAAAAAAGAAATGCAGTCGTGCTAAGACGGTTGGACAGAGTGTGAGACGGTGAGACAGTTGAAAGACACGGGGAATTGGCAGCGCGTTGCTCGGTGTAAGTCGCTTGTTTCTTGGGACCTCATGGCCGTTGTGCACTTACTGCTTGGGCATTTTGTTTGTTCCTGGCCTCCATATCCTCTGTTGCCTGAAGCTTGTCCCAGTCGACTGCGTCTGAGTCGGAACTCGAAGTCGAATCACGAGCAACACCATTCGATCTTCGATCTTCAGCTTCGCCAAGCTCATCTTGCAAGCTGGGCCCTTTCTTCTTGCGACTGTCAGGCTCAAATATCTCCGACTCGCTATCGTCATCGTCATCGTCCTCCTCGTTCAAGGTCTCGGCAATGGTCTTGCTCGGGACGCTATTGTACCGGGAGGTGATCGTGCTTGGAGGGACGGACGTATTTACTGTCAGAGAAGGGGGCTCGGACAGGCGAACTGTCACGAGCGAGTCGTGATCTCGTGCCTTTTCCTGCATCTCGAGGGGAATCGGCTCCGAAGTGGTTCGCTCGTGGCCCATCTCGTTCGCCGTCGGCGTAGTCACCATGGTCGGCTTGGTGGCTTTTTGTGTGTTCGGCAGCCGCTGTTCATCCCGCTTGATCTGGTCGGGCTCCATCCCGAAGCCTCGACCTTCGTGATCTCCCACAAATCGGTGCAGCTGTTCCAAGTTCCAAAAGACCGGAAGCAGATATTTGGCCAATTAGCTAGCCCAAAGCTGAGAAGAGTCGCTGAATGGTGTCGACCCTGATCCTTTTTCGAGGAGCGGCTCTTTCCTGTCAATATGCCCCAAAATCCAGTTGGTTGAATGGCCGACAAAAAAAGGTACCAAATACCCCCTAAGGTCTCGTTTGTTCGTTCGTGTGATTATGAATTAGCGATTAGGTTCCTTTTGTCGAGTTGCCGCTCTCTGCTCTCGGCTGTCCCTGGTTCCTCCCAAAGTTCTTGTTTGTTCGGCCTGCTCTTGTTCCAGAAGGGTTCGGAGGCGGATGTCGGAGCTTGAATAAGGAAAGAATAGAGCCTCAAGGGCGCGGTACGGGCAGGGATGGCTTTGCAATAGGTGACAGGGCAGGAAGGCGGGACCGCGTGAGGAGTGAGAGAGCCGGTCGAGATCTTCAAGACTCCGAATTGGCCTGCTTCTTGGCACGCGACACTGTTGATGGGGCTCCAGCTGTTCTTTGAGGTTTCATCGAGGGGGCCGACGATGCTGAAACAGTACTGTGCGATCACAAGGAAGGCGACCCGCTCCCCACGCCTGCAACACTTGGTAAACACAGCAAGCAGATTAAATTTTCTGTATTCTCCGTCAAAGAGGGCCGGCACTACAAAGGAGCGACAAGATATGGCGGGTGGAGAGCAGCGATAACGACACGGTGTGAGCTCGAGAGAGGGAAAGGCAGGAACAGACGACCATGATCAAATCGAAATGGGATCACTGCGAACCGTGGTGGCCGGTTCAGCTTAGCGAGAAGGCAAGACCCCGAACCCCTGGACATCCATGATCCATGCTCCAGGCGCGCCCTCTCACTGGCCGGATGGAGAAACGCGACTGCGGGGCATTAAGAATTGGCTGCCATTTCATAAATGGCGATTCCGCAAATGAGACCTCCTCATCATCACCAGTCAGGGGCTTGCGGCGGCATATTTATCGTGCCATGCTTGTGCCAATTGATATGGGAGCACTGTTGGAGAAGGGAGCTCCTGCTCCTAAACAAAGCGAAAAAAACCGCTGCCAATCAGATCACTCAACTGGGAAAGGGAAGCTTTCATCCCGCTCATGCATTGCATGCATGCATGATGCAGGTGGTCCAAATTGTATCTTTTGTCCAAGACTCGCGATGTGTTATGACTGCAGATTCCACCGCCACTTCTCTTCTGCCCTTCAACTTTGGCTGAACACCACGCAAATGCGGATAACAAGCCGATGGCCACCAAGTCGCAAGCCCAGTGTTGTCAAACATCCCCGCAACCGAAAAGCCGGGTTTCTTTTCGCTGGGCCTAGGCCTTGACCATTGTCGCCTCAAATGCTTCAGTCGGAGACTACCGATAGTCGGATGTATATTCCGTTTGTGAATTCCAGGAAACGTTTCCCACAAAACCCTTCAAAACAACTTTGTGCCTATCTGACCCCTGCGTGGTAGTGGCTCATGAGATCGGCAAGGATCACCACGACTTCATGATGATATACCAATTCCTTGTGGAGATATGGATATGGCACAGTTTTTGTCGTTAAAACCTCTTTTCCACTGTCTATATGCCGGGCCCCTGAATAAACACACAACCTAAAATACATAGATACAAGAAAAAAACCTTCGCGCCTCCTGTCACCTTGGCTGCTCCTCGCACTCAACACAGCTGAACAATCAAGAGTCATCAGGATATAGTAGCACCTTCCGGCAAGAAAAACAGGTTAACTCCCTGATTTCATCCATTTGAACTGCCATTTTGAAACAAACCGAACCTTGGCCACCGTGATTCTGTGACGACGCCATTGTATACCTCCCGCGCTGTTTCTTAACCTTGTACCAATATACGGTTCCAACTCCAAAACATTTCTCCGGTAATAACACATCAGAATCGTACAACTCCGGCTTATTATCAACATCGTCATTGCCCAGCAGGCTGGGTTTGCAAAAGCGGACCTGGACTATTCGCCATTTGAGGTGTTCTATAAGCCGGTGGGCCCGGGGCCGGACTGCTGTGGTTGGACCCAAACCCTGTGCCTTGGCCTTGGGCTTGAATCTGCGCCTGGGCTTGTGCGCGGGCATATGCATTGAGTTGCCCGTTGGGCATCGCGCCGGAAGCACCAGGATTGAAGCCCGGCCTCATACCTGGCGTCGCCTGAGGAAGTGTTTGTTCTCTTTTGGGATCAACCCCAGGAAAGAGCGCTTGGAGCTTCGCGTAGAGCTGTTTCAATCCCTCGATTCTCTGGAGACGATCGGCGCCTGGATCCGATGGCCGTTCTAACACATCATCTGGGGAAGCTGGAGGTAATTTGAGTTTCAGGGTAGTACTGAGTGGCGGAGCTGTCAAGAAAGCAGCGGGAAAAATTGCTGTAGCTGGATTCCTTTGGATCGATGACTGATACTGGAAATTTACTTGAAGCCTCTTCATGCAGCTGGGTACAAACATGTTAGTCCAGCTCGCTGTGATCTGCGAAGGGTGTAAACATACTGGTTGTAGTCTTCCTTGACCAACCGTTCCTGCTCAGCATAATCTACTCCAGCCTCAGGGGCCGTTTGCGCTTCTTTCTTTAACTCAAGCTGAGCACTGGACAGCTGCATGGACTCGTACAGCAGTTCTGTGTTGATGTCGAAGAGAACCCTGACTCGTTCTTTGTCTTGCGCATCACCACCGGGGCTTTGAGGTGTCGACAACCTCGAAGTACCATTCACTTGTTGTCCCTGTCCGTTAGCAGGAAATGTGGGCGTTTGAGGCGTCATGGCTGAGCCAGGCTGCTGCTGTGTTTGGCTTTGTGGGGGCTGCTGTACTTGTTGCTGTGGCGGCTGCTGTTGCTGTTGCTGCTGTGGCGTCGGCGGCTGTTGAGGCTGCTGCGACTGTTGTGGTTGCTGGGGTGGTTGTTGTGGAGCTTGGCTCGGGTCTGGAGCTTGCTGCTGCTGTGGGAGAGCCTGTGGTGGCTGATTCGGTTGCTGCGATGGCGGTTGTCCCTGTTGCCCTTGCTGTGGATTCGTGGGCGTTTGGCTTCGTGAGTGGCTTTGTGTCTGTTGAGGTGTCCCATATTGGGTTTGCTGGGGGGCCATTGAGGTAGCAGGCGTGTTTTGCGATGGGTTGAATGGGCGCTGAGGGGTTGATGTTGATATGCCGCCTGCATTCGGATGACCTGGGTGCATCCGCTGCATCAGGGGTTGCTGTTGTTGCTGTTGTTGGAGGCCAGTACTCATCTGATACTGGTTCATCGGCCCACCCATCATAAAGTTGGCTGGAAGTTGCGGCTGAGGAGCCGCAGAAGACGGTATACCAGCGCCGTACGGCGAGGACGTAAAGGGGGCCTGGTAACCCACTGTTGTGTTACTGGCGTTAGTCTCCGCGGTGGCATGGGGAATGAACGGTAGGTTTGTAGTAGAAGAAGGCGCAAGTGACACCGAAACAGCTTCGGACGTCAAGAGGCGTTGCGGCAACTGCCGAGCCATGGCTTTAAGGTCACCACGCGCGAAGGTCCCTGTCTGGTGGGACAAGGACGACAAGGAATCAGACAGAGAAGGAAAGTTTGCGAGAGGGACGGGTGGCTGGACGTCATACATAAAAGGGGGGCTTACTCTGACCATTGGCAGCAATGTGCGGCATGGCGGCATTCTGCATCATTCCTGCAGGACCAGCACCTCCCATCATGGCCGGGTTATTGTGACCTCCGGGAAACGGGCCGCCTTGACTCTGTATGGGAAACTGTTGCTGTTGTTGTTGCTGCTGCTGTTGCTGCTGTTGCTGCGCGTTGTACATCATCTGCTGCTGTTGGGCCTGTTGTTGTTGATGTTGTCCTTGATTTGGTGATGGCTGCAATTGCGCGCCCTGCGGTGGGGCACCGTTAAAGCCATACTGAGCTGAATACATAACTCAGGTTGGTACCAGGCTGATGAGCTCTGAGGCCAAGAAACAGGGCAAGACGACAGGAGGGCTGCGAGGGGGTACGCCAGGGGAAACTGGAGCAGACTGGGCGGCGGATGGAACGGCGATAGACGTGTCGTGGATCAGATCAGTGGTTGCGGCTGCCGGTGTGGGGTAAGACCATCAACATGGACTTCCAACTTTTGGATCTTTGAACTTTCTCCGTTAACGATAGACGAGTACCTGGGTCCCCAGTCCAGCCGAGATGTATACGGCTGGGATATGACGACAGGTATGTCTCTAACGCAAACCGCTGAACCGACCAGGCAGCTGAGCCAGGATGAGATGGTCTGTAATAACGAACGCGATGGAGAGAGGATGGGGATTGGGTGAGCAACCCGAGTGCTTCTCTGCGCGTCTGCCGCTGTGCCCCAACAATACCAGGAGGCAGCACCCAAGCAAAGACCAGCTGGCCAGTGAGGAGGCGCGGATTTGCTACGGGGAGACAGGCTCCCAAACGTCTGAATCGAACCGCCAGACAGAGATGCGATGGACAGACAAATATGGGACTGGTCTACTGTATGACCGCCCGTGATGCGTCGCGATCCTTTTTGGGACGAGATTGACGGACGGATCTCGCCTTAACCCCTGAGAGTGGCACTGGGGGACAAGCAACCGGAGATGGATGCAGGTACAGGTGACGACGGAAACTGGGGGATTGGCAACGGTAGCCCAAAACCAATGCCGACGCCAGAAAAAGAGGTGTGGGGTGGGGGCGCGCCGCCCAAGCACAAAGGGAAAGTAAAAATAGGTAAGTTTAGGTAGGGCAGATGAGTGCTAGGAATGGCTGTTCTTTGCGTGTCGGTTGCGCTGGGTGGCAGGCGGGCGTGCTGTGGGCGACGGGTGTTCGGAGAGAGGGGGAAACCTCAAAGTTTTGCGTGTCGCAAGATCACGGGACCCAAATCACACACGGAAGGACCCAGAAAGGTGGGTCAATCCTTCAGACGGCAGCAACGCTAGTCCAGATCTGGTTCTGTGTTACCCTAAAAGTGGAGTCTTCTGCATCCACCAAGAAACACATCCGCCGAGTGGCCCCACACTCACCAGGACTGGTGTACTTTGATTTCGGGATACATGTGTACAACACTAGATGCATACAACATTAATCGTTCGGTCACCTTCACATGATTCAATGCTCCTCTCATTACTATTCACGTATTGCCTGTATGAGTATGCCGGTCTTTGGCTTGCGTTCGATGGGAGACGTCATTGAACATCTCACCTCTTCTCGCCGCCATAACGAGTCCCGTACTTGGACTTTCCAGCCACGACATCCAGGAAGTGATCGGCGATGATTTCATCTGTACCTCGTCATTAGTATAGCTAGTATACACAACTTCAAGAAAACGGGCCTGACTTACCTGTCTTGGCTGAAGGATGCAGTTCATCGTACCACATGAACCCAGACAGACCACCCAGAGGCGTTTGGTCAACACAATCACCTCCATTGGATAAGCAATGGCGGTAGTAACCCGTAACATTGTATGGAGCGTCCAAGAACTTGGTTGGTTGGTTGTAAATGTCGACCAACAAGCTGTGAACATCAAAGAGATCAAAGGTTGCCTTTGGCCAGCGTGACTTGACCGCCACCTGGAACGGAACACCGTATTCGAATATGGTGTTGACGTTCGTAGTGTATTGTTTGATCTTTTGGTTGTATTGTGTGATGTTGTAGTTTGTCTTGGTGTTCCAGAATTGGCTATCTCCAGTACCGCCGTTCTCTGGGTGTGCGTATAACGGCGACAGCTCGAGGGGGGCTTCGTTGAGCAGGACGAACCGTCGGCCTCCGGTCTTATAAATAGTATCAAACACGGTCCAGATGCAGTCCACAAAGTTGGAAATCGTGGTGCCGGGGGCCTGAGAGTCGCTAAGGAAGGCGTCGAAGCCGAGGTCGTTCGTTCCAATCCACAGAGCGTACACCGTGTTGTCGGCCGTACGGGTGGGGAAGATGGACTTGAACTTGACATCTGCAGTGAAGGATGGAATCTCATCTTCTAGCACGGATGGGAAGGACCGGTTGATGAAGGCAAAGTCACGCTCGACGATCTTGTTGGAACATGTTGCGCCGCTGACAGCGTAATCGACCAGCCTGGCATCGGAAACCTCAGCAGCAAACTGAGCCCAGGAGAGACCGCCGCTTGCCGTCGTGTTTGTGACTGAGTGATACTGGCCTGCAGGAGGTGCTTTCCCGCCGTTGTTGATGTAATATCCCAGACGACCGTTGTCGGTGTAACTGTCGCCGAAGGCTACCAGGTTGTCGAAGGGCTTACGGCCACGGTTCTTGCCGCCGCTGGCAGCCGCAAGAGAGGCAGAAGCGCCGGCGAGAATGGTGGAGAGCCGCATGGCCAAGGTAGTCGTGGAACGAGGCGTGCACGAAAGGACAGGAACAGCAACAGCAATCGGACACTGACGACAGGGCCATCGGAAGCATTTATGTGCCCAGAAAACTATTGCTGGGCAATCTATCGTGCCATTCAACCGGTACAGGGTCTGCTATTCCGCTGCAGGCTATATTGCCGTCCCACCCACGCGAAAGACAGAGGTCACATCGGCTCGGATGTGAGGTCCCCGGAAAAGGCTGCCGGACAACTAGCCCGGACAACGCAGGTGCACCAAGTAGGGTGCGTCCGCAAACCCATCATTGGGGATAGAAAGCAATAGGAAACACGCCGGCATATCGCAAAGACTTCAGGGAAAGGCATTGTCGAGGGATTGTCGGCCGGCGTACGAGTATCTTGGGACATGCATGCTCCGGGATGAGTTGCAAGCTCTGACCTGCCTGGAGGAGGAGAGAAACCGGTAAGATGCATGAACTCTTGTCCTGTTGGCGCTAACATGTCGAATGGCTCGTGCGCTGTACCTTGTCAGAACCGGACGAGACTGGGGTATGGGTAGGGTGATGGAGATAGAAGAACAAGGTGAGGATAGACCAACGCAGGTGGGTGGATGTGTGGGTGGACAGGACCACGATCATTAATGCTTGCGGCCACGACGCCTCCCAATTGACCAATCAGTGTTGAAGATCAAACAGCCTGAATTGCGTCAACCGAAAGTTGATCCAAGATCTAAGATAAAGGTTAGATGTCGCTATGCACTACCTGTAAAGATATCCAGACAAGTTACCTAACGTTATCTGAGCAATGTCGAGCTCCCGGTTTGAGGGTTAGGGTTTCAATTCAAGGTATGACATCAACGGGATTGAACTCCCTCACTTTACCATTTTCAAGGGGATGTTGAATGCCATGATGAAAGTAAACAATCTTATGACTCCAAACCGGATTGATATTTTGAAGTCGTTGTGCACTGCCGCAATATGAAAACACCAAATATCGCGACTGTTTGGTTGAGGACCCGCCTTCCGGAATCGGGGCTGCTAGATATTTCACCATGACTCCTTGCCGTTAGTGACTCCTCAAACTCACTTGAGCGCAACTCACTCAAACCGCCAGATAAAGGCCGATTCAAACATCAATCTGTTCGCCTAGTCAAGCTCCATCACTTGTCAGTCACAATGTCGCCCTTCAACCTGGAAACGTGCGCTAGGCCTAACATATTGGCCCTCGAACCTTATCGCTGCGCGCGGGAGTGAGATTGCCCTCTTTTGAACCCTCTCACTCATGAGACCTATTACTAACACATGAAGCAACAGCGACTACAAAGACGACGGCACCAACGTTCTCCTTGACGCCAACGAGAACGCCTACGGGCCCCCTCTCCCCCCCTCCATTACAGGCGTCATCCAACCCGGCAACGGTCCTGTGATCGACCTCCCCGGCCTCAACCGCTACCCAGACCCTCATCAGGCCCCCCTGAAGCAGCTCCTCTGCAACCTCCGCCAGACCCACGTCCACACCCAAAAGAAGCTCTCCCCAGCCAACCTCTTCGTCGGTGTCGGCTCCGACGAAGCAATCGATGCCCTCATCCGCGCCTTTTGCCGCCCGGGCCAAGACAAAATCCTTGTCTGCCCCCCAACCTACGGGATGTACTCCGTCTCGGCCCAGGTAAACGACGTCGCCCTCGTCAAGGTCCCGCTCCTCCCCGGCCCGGACTTCCAGCTCGACGTCCCCGCCATCCTCTCCACTCTCTCTTCCCCTGAAGGTAGCAACATCAAGCTCGCCTACTTCTGCTCCCCCGGTAACCCCACCGGCTCCCTCCTCTCCAAGTCCTCCATCGAGGCCGTCCTCGCCCACCCGACCTGGAACGGCGTCGTGGTGGTCGACGAGGCCTACATTGACTTTGCTCCCGACTCGGCCTCCCTCGCCGAGTGGGTCGTCGAGTTCCCCAACCTCGTCGTCATGCAGACCCTGTCCAAGGCGTTCGGCCTGGCCGGCATCCGCCTCGGCGCCGCCTTCACCTCCCCCGAGATCGCCACGCTCCTCAACGCCCTCAAGGCCCCCTACAACGTCAACAACATCACGTCTGCCATCGCCGAATATGCCCTCTCCCCGGCCGGGTTGGAGGTCATGAGGGCGAACAAGGCGTCGCTGCTGGCGCAGAGAGATCGGTTGCTGAGGGAGATTCCCAACATCCCCGGAGTCGGCAGGCTCATGGGCGGAACGGAGAGCAACTTTTTGCTGTACGAGATGCTCAACAAGGACGGGCAGCCCGACAACGCCGTCGCGCTGGCGGTGTACGAGGGCTTGGCGGAGACCAAGGGCGTTGTTGTCAGATTCAGGGGTAAGGAGCACGGGTGCCTGGGTTGCCTTCGAATCACGGTTGGCACCGACGAGGAAATGACGAGGTTCTTGGAGGCTACCAAGAAGCAGCTCGAGCAAGTTCGAGGAGTTGGTGCGCAGAGCGACGAAGAGGAAAAGGAGAAAGCCGCCAGTGCTGTTGTTGCTTAAAACCATGACTACCAACCTAGAAAAGACGTAAAGTGTTGAAAAGTTGAACGATATGCCACTCAAAAGACAAGAGCGAAAGCGGATCATCAAGGACCATCTATTTCTACGTATCTGTGTGTCTGTATGCTTTGCCCATGCCTAATACAATAGATTCCAAAATTTCTCCAAGCCCCATGTCTACGTCTTACGTCTTTGGCCTGTCATGCTCAAAAAAGAGAAAAAGAAGCAAGTGTAAATACAGCCAAGAAAGTTAAGATATGCCTTCTTCAGCCAACTGAATCAAAATCTACCACCATCCTTTTACGGGCACAGCCCTTCTCCTCAGCGCACCCGATGACTTTGACCCTGCCTCGGTCTCGATGTTGGCTCCTACACTCGAACTAGATGCCGGCGCCGATGTCGAAGCTGTTCCCGAGACACCCTGCCCAGGGCTATGGTCCGCAAACTCCCTGACAGTCCTCATCTCGTCTGCCTTCAATGGCGCATCAGCTTCCAAGGCCACCAGTCCCTGAATCGTCTCCAACGCGGACATTTCCTGACCCAATCCAGGGTTCCCGTCAAATGCTCCAGTGTACCACTTGTGGCTGCACTGCGTCCCGCTTTCACCTCCCGTGCAGGTGCTCGCCGCCGCCTTGACCGAAGTATGCCACAACTCCTTAATTGTCGGCTTGATACTCGGCACGTATCTCGCCGCCGCATAGACAAATCTCGAAAAGTAAGCCTTGAAGCTCCTCATATCCTGATTGCACTTGTCCACCTGCTCGCAGGCGTGCTCGTACATGATGTTGGTCGCGTTATTGAACGGGCTGAAGAAGCTCCTGCTGGCTTCAACCATCCTTTCTGTCCTTTCGGTCCATTTCTTGTCCTTGGTGACATCAGCCATAACAGCAGCGCCGTAAATGTAAATGCTAGCAGAGTACGAGAAGGTTACCGGGTTAGTATCCTTGCAATCCTTGCTCGCGTGGGCGCCGTCGTAGACGTTTCCAAACTCATCAATCATGCCGATATCCTCGGTCCAATCCCAAACCTTCTCTGCCCATTCGCTGTACGTCTTGTTTCCCGTGGCATGTGCCAGCCTTGCAGCGATCTGAAAAAACCCTCCGTTGCTGACTGTGTTCTTGTAGTCCAGGCCGTTCGGGTTCGAGGCGAAGATTTGCCACAACAGACCACCCCCGCAAGCAGTAGTGTTCCACCTGCTGGCCAGCGAATTGAAGATATTGGCCCCCATATCCAACCATCCCGGTACGTTTGGATCAGGCTGGGGGAAGTTCCGTTCTGCGGCTGCCATGACAGAAAAGCCCCAAAAGGCTTGATCGTCGTTGCCTTCCTGGCCAAAGTGAGAGGGGAGCATGTAGTCAAAGTCCGGTCCAACTTGATCCAACAGACCTCTAGCAATCAACCTGTCGTAGCTCTTGTCGCCGGTATAGTGCGAGTAGTCAAGCATGGTCCCCATGAGTGCACCCGCCTGCCACCAGTAATAGGGTTGAGGAAGGTCGACAAACTTTTCAGGGGTTCCCGAGTAGTAAGACATGGCGTTGGCGGCGATGGTTTTGGCGACGCCTTTGATGGAGACTTTTAGGAAGTTAGCTGAGTGATCTCGGATGGCCGAGGAAAAGTAAATACGTACGAGGATCAGAGATGTTGAGGTTCTGGGGGGCAACAGCGGAGATGATGACCGCCGGGACTGCCACGGGTCTCATGTACTTTACAAACCTCATGGTGGGCTTGTGGGTGAACTCTTTCGGATGTTTTCGTAGTAGTGATGTCTCTGTTGGCCTGCAGATAGATGATACCGAAAGCAAAGCGGCCGCGCAGCAGGCAAAGTAAAGGTGGAAGCTAGAAGCAAACCGTCAAGTCTTTGTGGAAAAGGCAATATCTCGTTGTCGTCGTCCGTGTTGAGTGTGGCGTTGACGATTTAGAAGAAGAGCAGCGTGATAGAGGCAAAAGGAAAAATATTTCAACGTGTGCGTATGGTCCCGGAAGGAGTCAAACTTGTGGCTTATTGTACAAAGATACAATAGCAGCAGATTAGAAACGAATGGAGCAATAGCCTCGCTTGGCGGGCAATCGAGGTGAAAAGAACAATACAAAAACGAAGGTCGGTGGTCAACACACACACACGCTCGGCCGTCAACTGGTTGACAATAGGAAAGACAAGCAAGGACTTGAGCAACAGAACGGACGGGAAGGCCCAAACGGCCGGGACCTGTCAACTTCTTAAAAGAAGAGATCGGATGTAACAAGCCAACTCACTGTCCAAGGTTGCATCCCTGCTGCACGAAGAAGGAGAGACCCATCACCAGGGCCGATCTCCTTGCGGCGCTGAGCAAAAGCTTTGGGGAGGTACTCTCGTCTCCTGCGAGCCAATAAGGCATCTCGGACCTGGTCAATGACACCCCCACTGCGGGTAAGCCTTGCACCCCTAGAATTATTTTAGCATGTTTCGTTTCCATTCGTGCCATTTCCCACCAGATGCGAGTGGACAGCAGCATCTGATCGACTGTTGATTCCAAGACTTCACATGAAGCTTGACCAAGTGCCGAGGCGCTCGAGCTCGATGGCTCACGGTCAGTACATGTCTTTCCAGAAGCGCGCGCGTTTGTGCGCTTAGTAAACAAGACGCCGACCCAGAGCTACACGTTCTGGTTTGCGGTCGAGGAAAGCCCTGTCCGTCAAAATGAGGCTCAGTTTGCATCAAGCAGAAAATGCAGCGTTGAGGGGCCTTGATGCCCAGCTGTGTTTGCGTCTAGGTTATCGAAACTAAGATGGGGGCCATGTGTGCAGCAATCCCTTCTCATACTGCGGCTCCTGGGTGAGAGCAATAGGTTACCAGCGAGCTGTTTTTGGCATTTGAAGATGTGATGTTGAAATCGGAGGACTGCGGTGCCAAGCTTACGATGCTCCTGCGGGGAAGCGGTGGTCAGGGCCTGTCAGTTGGGCAGGCTGTTGATTGGTTGCTAGCACACGCCACGTTTATCTCGGCGGGTGTTCTCCAAAATCTGAAACAAGACCCTCACAGTGAAATCCGAACGGCTGGCCGACAGGTCAGCGGACCTTGCCGCGCGACTTGATGTCCTTTCAGCAGGTGCTGCCAAGTGGAGTGGGCCATCCTCACCTTGCATCTCCAGCTGCTGGTGAGGAGAGAAGTATGTCGTTGTGATGAGCCCAGGGCTATTGTACTGGAATCGACATGTAGCCACGCAGTCAATCCGGATTTTTTCCGGTCCCGATATGTTTCTGTACAACCTCGGAAATACACTTGACTTAAAGGGGTATCCGTACTTCAGGAAAAGAATCTGGAATAAGAAACAAAACACCATGCCGTATGTCATCACCAACCCTAAACCGTGACCAGAGCACATAAAACCATCAAACGCCGTTTCCGCGCCCCATTACATATACGCCAAAACAATCAAGACAGCAGCCCCAGACGAGATTATAGGCATCCAGCTTGCTCTCCGGGGGCCCATACTAGATCCGGAGCCCTTGACAGGTGAGTTTGTTATCAGCGAGGCTGCTGGTGTCCCCTCAATGTCAATCGTGTTGGGTAATGGGCCCGGTGTTGTCAGTGTCAAGGTCCCCCAAGTTACCTCAGGGGCTGCGAAAGTTTTTGTCCACACAGTTTGTGTCGGACCTGTGATGGTACCCTCCCAGTGGTTCGCCCCAAAGGATGAGGATCCTGTACAAGTTGCGGCCGTCGTGCCGTCCAAATTGCATTCGAGGCCAGCCGTCCTGTTGCTCGGTCAGTTTGCCTTCGTCCGTCCAGACCCGGAGGAAACAGGATCTCAAACGAACAATGTGCCGGGGGCAATTCCACCATATTTCAATGTCTCTGGGCCTTCCGTAAAGACAAAGGGAAGGTCACCGGCAATCTGACAATCTGGCGCCTTCTCCGCACAGAACACGGTGTATGTCGTTGCGGATTGGTCCTGAGATTTGTTTAGTCAGAAATGATATTTGAACAAATCCCAAATCCAAAAAAAAACTCACGCTGCCGATGATGCTTCCGCGAAGAGGTGCCCAGTGAGCTTCCGCATAGCCCGGTATGTAGACGGATATGGTGGATTGGCTGTGTGCAGCGCCGATTGCCTGCGCTACTACGGCCGCGGTGCAGATCCAGGTAGAGACCTGTTCTCCGCGCCGCCGTTCCCCCAGCCGGAATCTCATAATGTTGCGAGGTGTGGCGGAGCGGTTACGCTTTCGATCTGGAAGCCATTGCAACAATACAGAGGTTCATAGAGGAAGAGGAGTTTACAGGAGGAGAAAGGATGGGATTGTCAAAACTCGATCTAGAACGGCTGGACGGTAATGCGCAGACCTGCGCTGTTTTGTCCGGACGATGGGAATCGCGTTCTTGGCGTTGGCGGCGCTCTTGGCGAGGGGGCCGCCGCCAAGACATGCCTCTGAGTCGTTCGTGTTAGTAGTCCAGACTTTGTTGCCAAGCCGCACATCACGATGCAACCCGTCGGGTTGTGCTCTCTGAACCTGTGAGAAAACGGGCACGCCTGCATTGGAGTTGCGTATCTGTTGTGGGCATGAGTTTCTGCAAAGTCCATGTATCAGGGGCCAGCGAGCGATGTGGTGGACAATACGTAACATTGGTGGATAGTGAGGGAAAAAGGCAAGTGGTTCTGGCTGCAAGTCAACAAGAAGGAGAGCAAGGCACCTCAGTGGGCCTGTGCTCACGCCCCACACCATGGCTTGCTTGCAAGTGCCGGGACGGTGGGGTCTAATGGGCGCCTGGCCGGGGGTCACGACAGATGTCGGCTTCAAAGGCTACCCCGACACACCGGGCAAAAGCCACTACATACTATTATACATACCTGAAAACTAGGGTGACGTTGTCGTCGATCTTTCCTGCCATCTCAACTCCTGCTGTTTTGGACACGGGATGCGCTGTCAATCAGTCACCCTAGCACCCCCGAGGGCGGGATGGTTTTCTTTTTGCTGGGTTTCCTCCTTCTGTTCTGGGACTCGCAACCGCAATGCCTACAAATGAGAAGATGGGCGCGGTTGGAGTTTGGGATGAAGTCATACAGGGATCATGTGTCGTTGGCGAATCTTGTCAAACGGGTCGCTGATTTGTTGGTACGGTAATTCCTTTCAGGGACGCGGCTTTGATACGAATACGGGGTAAGTTGCCTAGAAGATGTGGATGTAGCTTCTACTGTGTTGTATAATATTCTCGTTAGTCCCTCTTTTTGTTGTTCGTCTTTACGCGTTATTTTCTTGTCTCGTTTCACGCGCACCCTTTGCATCGTTTACCCCTGAAAAGTCCCGATTGGAGCCATCACTATGGTTCGCATTTCTGCCTTGTTGGTTACTGCTGGTCTCGGCGCCATGGCATCAGCTCAAGATGTCGGGGCCGCAACCACTTCAGTGACGAGTCTCTTCTTGCCCGGTGTCGACAAGCAAACAGTCTGGGCATCTGTCGTCACGGCCGAAGCCACGGCGGCGACCTATTTGCTTGCATGCCCTCCCGATGCTGATTCCAACGACTGCGGTCTCGGCACCGGGTTGACTGTTGTTCAGGGGCCCAGCACCTTCTCCATTGACCTCGCCGGAGAGTCTGTGTATGTTCTTCCACGATGTCCCATGCTCTCACAACGTTCACTGACACTGCAACCAGCACACAACGGTATGGGTGTGATCTCGTTGGCTCAGAGGCCAGGTGTGCCGGCTCTATCATCAGTCCTGTTGGAACCGAGCTTTTCCAGAACGTGGCAGGGGATTACACCAAGGAGATCCAGGCTGTCACCATCACCGCGGGTTTGGAGAAGCTGGATGTTGAGGCCGCCACCATCACCTCTTCCAGCACTGGCCCAACTGAGACCGGAACCCACACCGGAACCCACACGGAGGATGCTGCTGGCTCTACGAGCACCAGCACTGCTGGTGTCCCTCAAATCACCCAGAACGCCATCATGATGGGCGCTGCTATCGTCGGTGCGGGTGCCATGCTTCTCTAAAGGACTTGTCACACGGAGATACAGATCTGTTTGCTGAAACGGTCATGATGGCTCTGGTTGTATAAAAATGAGGATACATGTAAATTTACTGCCAGGAATTGATATAACAGCTACCCCTGCCGGCTATGCTATGCTGAAGGAGAAAACAACCACGGCTATGCTCAAGCACAAAAGAAACTTCGGACCTTCTTCCTTCCTCACCACACACATTCAATTTCCTCTCAATCAACGACCCCCATGTCGGAGACCTTCAGCCCCTCTAGAACAGCCGGTCCTCCCTCCCATCCTGCCAACTGGTACAATTGATACACCTCGCAGCCTGTTTACTCCCCATTAGCCATCTCGTCCCGCAACCCTCCTCCGCCACCTTCCAACCAGCTCAGAAAATCGACTCACCTTCTCATTAATACTCTTCCTACAGTACCTGCACTTAACAGTACGCTTGATAATCGGATCCTTTGAAAAATACTGATACGTCGCCGCCATCCCGTACAGGCTCAACCCCACGCCCACAAAGTTGATCAGCCTGTTCAGGAAGAACCCGTACGCCATCACCACCGCGCCGTCCTCCTGAGCCTGCTTCAGCGTGTTGTACCCCTTTTCCCTCTCAAAGTTCGGTCCCGTCCGAAGGACCGCAAATTTCTCCTCGAGGTTCTTGTTCAGTGGCAGCAACACCGACAGCGGCGGCAGGAGGATGTCCGTCATGAGCGACGTCACGAGCGCGGTGAACATGGACGCGACGATCAGACCGAAGGCAATCTCGAGCACGTTTCCCTGGAACGCAAAGTCGATGAACCCGCTCAGGAACCGGCGGGCTTTGGCGCGCCCCTGGTCTAGGAGGTCGTCATCGTCGTCTGGGTCGTACGAGGTGCCGCTGTGGCCTGGTGGAGGTGAGTCGGTGTAGGTTCCTTCTGTCGTGAGGCGGGGCATTTTTTGGGCCGCTTGATCTTTATGTGCTGGTAAGAGATTTATATACCTCGAGCTGAGGTAACGTGGGTTCAATCAGCCTTTAAATATGGTATTTTTTTTTATTGTTGTTCTGGGTATCGTAACGTTCGAGAGACTGTTGGTTCGCAGGCAGGAGGGAGGCACAGTGAAGCTCTCCAGATCGGGCTGCTATCTCGACGTCACTGTTTCCTGATTGGGGCAAAGAAGGGAGGTGGGGGGGGGAGCAACTCTTGGCAGCTTGTGTTTCTGATACCTCTTCTGTTACAATACAAGGTACAATACACTCAACACCATGGCTGCCATCGCCCATTCAACTAAATGACATGTTGTTACTATTACACATACGCAACACAGTAAACCGACAACTTGATACAAATAACAAAAGAAATGCGACACCAGACATCATCCCATCCACCAGTTTCCCATCACCTGCTTTGCTTGAAGAATGTAATCCTACTATAAACAAGGCCCCCAGGAGCCCAAATTGTTGCCTCCATCCTATCTTCATCGAATCTATCTAGTCGCTCATTGCGAAGTCATCGCTGTTGTCCTCTCCACCGCCGCCACCCATCGAGTCATCCTCGTCGCTGTCAATCACGATAGGCTTCTTCTTGACCGCCGCAGCGCGACCGGGCCTAGCCTTCGGCTTAGCTGCAGGCGGGCTGGATGGGGCATCTTCCATAACATCATCCTCCTCTTCATCGTCGCTCAAAGCCTTTTGAGCTTTGGCCTTTTTGGCAGCATACGCCTTGGCTGCTGGGGAGAGGTGTGGTGCCTTGGGCTTGGAGGCGGCTGTTTTGGCGGTTTTGGTGGCAGCAGCCTTGACCTTGGGGGCAGCTGGCTCAGCACTGTCTTTAGTTTTGCTTCCAGTAGGACGTCCACGCTTCTTAGCTGGAGCTGGGACAACACTCAAAGGGGCCTTTGCCTTGGATGCAGGCTTGGGAGCAACTTTGGCAGCGGGAAGGTCATCGTCTGAGAGGAAGTCGTCCAAATCATCCTCTTTGGTTTTAAGAGGAGATGACCTGGCGAGTGCCTCGTAGTTGGTGTCGTCGTGGTCATCGATATCGAGGCTATGCTTGGCTGGCTTGGATTTCATCTTGGGAAGAACCGATGTATCCCCAGCGCCGGACATGGCAAACAGACTAAGCCTACCACCGCTGCTGCTCGAAGCTGGAGCTCCTATGCCCTTGACCATAGCACCGACATCGCCAAGCTTCAGGCTGTCGTCACTATCCGAATCATCGCTGAGCTTATACACCGGCTTGGCCTTGGCCGCAGCTGCACGTTTGGTTGGCGGTTTGGCATCAAAATCATCCTCAGACTCATCATCACTGAGCTTGTAAGATGGCTTTGCTTTGGTTGCAGCGGCACGCTTCGTGGGCGGCTTCTCTTCCACTTCCTCCTCTGACTCGTCATCGCTGAGCTTATACGATGGCTTAGCCTTGCCTGCCACTGTACGCTTGGCTGGCGGCTTCTCCACCACCTCTTCTTCGGATGCAGAGGCCACATCCACGTCTTCCTTTACTGAGGGTTTGCCCAGGTCCATGAAGTCTTCGTCCGAGTCATCTGATATGACATATTTGGACTTGGTAGCAGCCGCGCGCTTGTTACGGCTATTGGTTGCTTCGGCAGCAGGGGGCGCCGACTCTTGCTTGACCTTGGTGTTGATCGGCATTGCCTTCTTGCCCAGAAGGGCAAAATCGTCATCTGAGATTCCACCACCTTCATCAACGTCTGGTTTCTCTTTCTCGGCAACAGGCTTCGGCTTGACCTTTGCCTGGAACGCCTCAGCGAACCGCTGCTGAGTTTTCTCCGTCTTGATGGGGGCAGCTTTGATGGCCTTGGCCCTCGACTTCTTCTCTGGCTCATAGGCGTCATCATCCTTGCGACGACGAGATGCTCCCTTGCCTACACCGAGCTTATCCGACTTACGGCGGCCCATTCTGCGAATACCGGTGGTGATTTCGTCGTCAAGCTTCAGTTGTGTTTCCCATTCCTCCTGGAAGGCATCCAGGTCCTTGACCCAAAGATCTTTCTCGCTGAGAGCTTGCAGCTCGTCATGCTCTGCCTTCTTCGCCGCGATCTGGTTCTTGAGCCTCTCAAGACGCTCACTGGTGAAGGACCAGACGGGCATTGAAAGCAGATAATCGTAATCACGAGCGCCTCCGCTGGTATCATCATCTTCCGCCTCGTCCGCCGCCATCTCCTGATCGGGAGACTTGGCCGACTTGTCATCTTTCGGAGGGAATGCTTCATAGTCGCGATCGCGAAGCTCTTGCACCAAAATTGCCTTCTTCTTTCGATTGACGACGAACTTGTTGTCGATGATTTCCGTGATGAAACGGTACTGATTTTTGAGCTTCCGATAATCGGCATGGTACACCTTGAGCCAGTGTTTCTTTCGCTCCTCGTACATCTTCAGACGGTAGTGATAGTACTCCTCCATGATCTCTTCGACAGTATCGTACTTCTTGATCTTGCCCTGCGTGTCAAAGGCCACCAGATTGGTTGTCGAAATGGTGGTGGTAAGCTTGAATTTCTCCAACAGACCCTCCCTGACAGCGGCCTCCCGGTGCTTCTCGTCCATGTCGATGATGAAATGGACCGTCTTGTGATCGTTAAACTCCTTATAATCCTTGATAAAGGTGGGAGTCTTGTCGTTGGTGATGATTTCTTCGAGCTTGGACTTGAAATCATCAGTCCACATGCGGATTGGCAATTCGGTGACATGGATCTCGTTGGGATTTTGTTCATCCTGCCTGATGCTACCGTTGAACCGCCACTTGGTGGGCCCTTCCTGCTCCGGGGTGCCCTTCCAACCACGCCACCACGGTGCCAAAGGAACAAAGGGCTTCTCCTCTGTATCATCGGGGTCCAGCCTGCCCATACGGCGCCTGAGGTTCTCCACGATGTGCATCGGGTGGTAGTTAGGAATCGAGGTACTCCAACCCGTACCGATACCGTCGGCACCATTGACCAAGACCATTGGAAGGATAGGGGCATACACCTTGGGCTCAATCATGTTTCCATCATCGAACTGATATTCCAAGTTCGGCTCATCAAGTTTGGAGAAGACTTTGCGTGCGAACGGGGACAGCCTCGTGTGAATGTAACGAGCGCTGGCAGAATCCTTGCCACCAGAGAGACGAGAACCAAAGTTACCGCTAGGTTCCAGGCAGTTTACGTTGTTTGAACCGACGAAGGTCTGGGCAAGACCAATGATGGTCTGCTGCAGAGATTGTTCACCGTGGTGGTAGGCGGCCTGTTCGGAAATGTAACCGGCAAGTTCCACGACCTTCTGATCATTGACAAGGTTTCGCTTGAACGCGGAGTAGATGACCTTGCGCTGACCGGGCTTGAAGCCGTCAACCATTGACGGGATCGATCGGATATTGTCAGCCATACTGAACAGAATGAACTCGTTTTGAAGGAATTGAGAGTAGCTGATCCTCTGTGCCGTGGAGTCGAGGAAAGTTCCCGGAACAAAGTTGCCTAACCATTCTTTGCGGGCGTCGGCCTTCTTTTTGCTGAAAATCATGTCGAGCATCTGTGACTCCTCCGGCTGGAGAGTCTCAAACTCCTTGAGATGGCGATCAAGATCAGTGAAGTAGACCTGGGCGTCTTCGTTTGAAGAACTACCCAATCCCTTCAAGTACTTGTACTTCCATTTTCGGAGTTCGTCTTTCTTTTGCTCTTTCCACTGCTCGTACTCGACAAGGTTGAAGAAAGACTTGGGCCGTTGAGGCTTCTTGGGATTTGAGCCTTGCCACACCTTGACGACGGGAGTGATGAACTGCTGGAAGAAGTTGGGGATGCGGAGGAGGGAAGGAAATTGAACTTCAAGGAAGTTGATGAGCAAGCCCTTGATATGACTACCGTCCAAATCCTGATCAGCCATGATCATCAGATGGCCGTATCGAAGACCCTTGGTATCGGTGTACACCTGCTTGTGTTTCAAGCCCAAGAACTTCTTGATGTTCTCGATTTCCTTGTTCTTCATGATCTGCTCAGTCGAAGCATCACGCACGTTGAGCATCTTACCACGGAGAGGAAAGACACCGATACGATCAGGATCGAGCACGGCACGGCCGGCAACAGCCAAAGCTCTGGCTGAGTCGCCTTCTGTCAAGATGAGGGTGCACTCGTGACCGCGCTTTGTGCCTGCCAAGTTGGCATCAACAAGCTTCTCATTGCTGACGCGAGCACGCTTATTGCCGTCAGATTTGGCCAGCATCTTGTCCGCTTTCCTTTCAGCGAACTCCATAATGTTGGCGATGACCTCTGATTTTTGGACCTTCTTGAGAAAGGCATCACTCAGGACGCACTTGCTGCCAAAGGCACTGAGCTTGGTGGTGAGCTGTTCCTTGGTCTGGGAAGTGAACGCAGGGTTGTCAACCAAGCAGTTGATGAAGATGAAGATGTAGTTCCGAAAGTTGGCCGGCTTGAGACCGTGGCCCTTCTTCTTCTTGTTGAGCTCCTTCAGGAGGGCATCGGTGATTTGATCGGCAATGTAGTTGACGTGCGTACCACCCGACGTCGTGGCGATGTTGTTGACGAAGGATACTTGCTGGAACGAACCATCAGAGACGGTGAACCCGACCTGCCATGTTCTACCCTTGTCCCTGACTTCCTCATACTCGACGTTTGCAGCGGCGGGCTTCTCCCCATCAGGACCAATATCACCACGCTCTGTGGCAATGGATTTGGCGTATAGTTGACAGTAACCCTTGAACTTGGCGATCTTGAGGTGCTCTCCGTTGAGCCATACTTTGACACCAGACATGGTTCCGGCCATGTCGTACACACGACGGTACATGAGGCCCTCCAAATCATTATCGATTCCGTTCTCCATTCCGAACCTCTTGTAGTCCGGAAGGAAGGTGACCCTGACGAAATCGCTAGTCTTGTTGGCGGTGATCTTGGGCTTCTCCATCTTGGACATGTTGTTGGTCCAAACCTGCTTGTAGCGTTTGCCGTTGACGCTGTCCTGACATTCGAGAGTAAACTTCAAACTGAAGATGTTGGTAAGTTTCGCGCCGTAACCATTGCGACCGCCAACTGTCTTCTTTTCGTCATCGTCGTAGTTGGAACCAGTGAGCAAGTGACCGAAGATGAGTTCAGGGATGTAACAACCCTCCTTTTGGTGCATCTCTACCGGAATGCCCTTGCCGTTGTTCTCCACTGAGATCTCTCCCGTCTCACGATCCACGGTGACCTTGAGAAACGTCATGGAGGAATCACGCTGGCTGTTATCTGCGGCGTTGACAAGAATCTCGTCGAAAATCTTGTAGAGACCAGGGACGAAAGACACAGTCCGATTTTCCATCAACTTCTCGGCCTTGTTGAAAACCCACATCTTCTGATCAGTGCGCTCAACAGAGCCGATATAAGTGTCGGGACGCTTGATAATATGTTCAAGCTGGGTGAGCTTCTGATACGTTTCGGTGGCGGATTTGCTAGATTTTGAAGCCGCTGGCTCGTCATCAATCACCATACTATCGTTCTCGATCTCGGCCAGTGGCTGTCCGCTCGACTTCTTCGCCGGTGCCTTCTTCTGCTTCTTAGCCATCGGAGGTGTGCTGGAGAGAGCGCTGTCATCTTCGTCATCGCTGTCTGGTTTTGTCCTCTTCTTGGGCGCAGCTTTGGCCTTGACGGCTGTGAGCTTCGTTTGGACCATTTTGGTAGCTTTCGCGGCAGGGGCCTTCTTGGGAGCAGCCTTAACTTTCGTCTTCTGTAGTTGGAGAAATTAGCTTTGGTAAAAAGACGAGTGTTTCTAGTATGAAATGGGTGGGCAAGGGTATGTCGAGAGGTATTCATCTGCCGCTAGGGACATCACCGCTCGGCAATTTGGCGACAGTCTCGGTAGAAGCTCGTGCATAGAACAGAGGAAAGGGCACCACGAAACATACGTACCACCTCTGGCTCGTATCCATCAGATTCACTCTGGACGTCGTCAAAGACGGACTCCACGTCTGAATCCATGTTGGTGATGGCTGAGGAGCCGTGTTCCTCAGCACGCGCGTTGCAGAGCCTTGCCAGGCAGTCGGGCGATACCCAATCTGAGAAAAGGCGCGGCAGATGGTCAAGAAAGGCTTGTTGGTCTTTTGGTACATGCAAATCTCAAAAGGTGGAGAAAGGGTCGAGAAAAAAAGAGAAGTCGATATGGCACGACGAAAAAATGACCGAGAAGATTCGGGGGCAGGCCTCGATCCAATCGCCCAGCGTTTGTGGTCGAGTCGAAAGAAGGATAGGCAAAAGTGAAAGGAACGGAGGGGTTCGCGTCGCCAAAAAGAGCTGTATTGTTGTGGTGAGTGTGTAGCCGGCGGCAGGTAAACAAAGTCGTCGTTGTGCGTGGTCTCAGTGGGTGTGCTGCAGTGTGCTGTGTTCCATATTTCGTAGGGCGACTTTTTCCTCCCACTGTCCAGGCACCACAACACGCGAACAAGACGCGACTTTCCTCCTCAAAGTGGGGTCGAGGTCATGAGTGCCTGAGGCGACCAAAACAAGAAGAAACAGCAGCCCCACCTTCGCCAAGATCAGAGCGCCCCAAGTGGCTAGCAAGCAATGAACCAATCATTTTACACGGTTCTTTTGTCATCCACAAGCCACAACGACGAGACGACATCTCCAGGTGGAAGGAACGGCCAAAATGAAGAAAAGACAGAGAAGCGGGGTGTGTCTAACATGGACCATGGATTGCACCTCCAAAGCTGCGGCTTCGGCACCCAGCAAATGATGCAGATGAATTTCCCACCAGTGGCCGGCGCCAGCTCCCGAGTTGTTTGCTCAGATTGTCAGCACTTTGGCGGAATCCGGAATCGTACACGTCTGTTTTCTCCGCCAGATCTACTGGCAGGTCCTTGCTCATCTGCACCTTCTGGTCCAACTTCCAGTTGCGACAAGCGAGAACCGGTACGACCACCACCGGCCTCCCGTCCTTGTGTGCTCCTCTGCAAAGCCCATGCGCTCAAGGAACTCAGGAAACCGGGGCTGCCCATCGGTGCTTTTCTAGATATTGGTTTTGATACCCACCCGCCACAAACGCACCGAGTCTCGAGACGACGGTTACATATTCTATAGTTCAGTGCGCCCCTAGCCACGTTTGGTCAATTGTCACTCGCCTTCGACCATGCTCAGTTATTAGATTGCTGTGGCCAAGTACAGGAGACCCCCGTCTGCCCAAAACCAATACCTGGAAATGTTTGGATCGGGTCTCGAGGATGAACTCCACGGCAGATGCGTTCTATCCGCTTCGGTATGTTGGCGCCCGGTCGCCTCCATATCGACACCTGCCCCAGCCCCCAAGGCCACTCCAATCGATCTCAGACTGTGGGTCCTGGCTTCTCTGAGGGGGAATGAGGCTACGGAACTGGCCCCTACATCTTCGCCAACGTACCTTTCTTTGTGGGTCGAGAATCCGCATGCGCAGCGAATGGGATTCCGAAGTGGCTCTAGACAACCAGAGATGCCGTGGCACCTTGCGTCTACGGACAACATCCGGCGCGGGTACAGGCTTCTGTCCAAATACCCCGATGTGATGCGCACAACCGTGACAGTGACAGCTGTAGCTGTCTTACAACGGCGTGTAAAGGCTTTTGAGAGGTCACCCTTCTCTCCGGTTGGTTACACGTTTAGTATCCCAACAGTCTCCCAGTCCACCAAACCTCGACGATCTATGATCTTGTCTTTGGTGTGCCTGGAAACACTGCAGTCACGGCAGCCTTCGCGTTTTGACGTCAAGCTACTTGTTCCTGGCATATGTGCCCATCGCTGGTACTTTTTTCGAGAGACTACCGAGGTCGAGCTTACAGGGGTCTGGCAAAAAAGGCTGTCATCAGGAGATGAAAAGCTTTGGTCGTCTTCTGGACCGCTAGAGCTGTCTCGGCCTCACCGGAAAATCTTACAGTATTTCGAACCGGTGTACCTTTTTTTGGTCTGGGTGGCGTTCTGGGCATAGTCTGCTGGGGCGGCATGTTGAGAGCAGCGATAGGGAAAAAAGTTTGCTGAGACGACGTGATGGGCTCACTTCACCTGTGCTTCCATCAGCTTTATCGGTGAGGCTTCATGCTCTGTACATCCGTTTGAGGCACGGTACTGTCCAGGTTGGGCAGGACGTCGCTGCCGGATTGGCTCACCGGCTACGCACAGAATCATCGCTGCGGGCTTTGAGCATACCCAAGCGGCCGCGAGTCGAGGACTTTATGTAGCCCGAACTTACTAAATGAGGTCGGCGGTCGGATTCAGGGGAAAACGGGGGCGCCTGGCATGCCTAGGGGTGACACAGGGTCGACAACATGGGGACAACCTGGTGATTGCATTTTGCACCAGTTCTGCCCGCCATCTGTCGCCAGCCTATGCGCCACATCTTCTTTGGACTTCATCATCCTCCCAGCTGTTTTCGACCCACCTAGTTGGCAACAGGTCGCATTTCAGCTCTGTCAACTCTTTCTTGTCCCTTGGCGATCCGAGCACCATGAATGAGGAGGAATTATTTTGTTGAGAACAGAGATGCCTGCTCGCCAACGTAGACAGCAGCGCCAGCAACGACGTGGTGCTGCTTTTCGGACACTTTCTGTGCAAATCTGTACAAGGTGAAGCTCGTGAGTGGGTAAGGCACAGTGCATTTGACAGATGCCCTTTTCCGCTCTGTTGCGGCGAAATTCGGCGGAGAATCTTGCGGAGAATACCGTTCGCTTCCCCTGGTTCTCCAGCTTCTCGAAGAGGTGTGGAAGATCTTCTAAGCCGAGTTCAAAGTGATTCTTGTGATGGAAATGATGAGGGTGCCCTCGGTGGTTCCTTTCGCCCTTGGGCATGGATGACTTCAAGGCAGTCACTTTGACAGGCGATACGAGGTAGGGCTCCCTTCAAGCAAATTTTATATGACCGCCAAACTGTACACATTAGCGATAAAAATACATCGGCTTATCTCTCGGGGCTTCCGGCCCTGAAACAAACTAGAAGAACGCGTTCTAGCGACAGCGATGAAGCAGCCACGTGTGTCGAGTCAAGTATGCACATTACTTGCCCAGCGATGTCAGAGGAGACGGTGATGCTCCCTTTATTTTCTCTTTGTTACACCCTCACATTGGTGGACAGTCGAAATATGCCAGAATTTTCAGCGGCAACCCTTCTGCAGCCACCCGCTGGTCTTCTTTTTGTCCAGGGCTTCCTGAACAAGGCCTGTCCCTGCGAGATGTTCACAGTCAGGCATTTGCCTCTCCAAACTTGTTTGGAAGGTCTTTGGCGGAACAGATAGACAGCTTCCGGGTCGCCTTTCAACGCTGTTCGTGTCCACTTTGAGGCCCAAACACATCAAGGATGTGTCGTGTTAGCTTCACTCGACTCCAGCCTTTCTCCTGGAATGTTAACAGATCAGATGTTTACGGGATTGGGCCATCAAGCGTCTTGTTACGTTTCAAGAATAAAAACGGCGGCTGTCTTACAGACCTCAGCGGTGCGGTGTGTTCCGGGGAAGTCTACCGCATATCTGGGCCTATTATCTCGTGCCGAAGCATAGCCCGAAAGGAGACACGCCAGAGCTCATAGTGACACCCCAACCCAATCGGTCTGCCTGGGCTCCCGGCTTCGGGTGCCATTTCAGTTCGCTCTCAGTATTCTGCCACCATCTCGGCCCTCCTTCGCCAGGCCATCGACCGCCTCCTCCCTGTCATTTCTCATATTGTGCCCCTTCTCAGGTGAGCAAAGAGCGGTGGAAGGACCAAACAAACCTCTACTCGCTAGGAAGTCGAATCCCTGAAAGCCCCAGACAAAGGAACTGCATCGAGAACGCTAAGAAGACGAAACCTGTCTCTCGCGGGTGCATGACATTGCGTGCCGGTGTCCAAGGAGAGAAAGGCATCACCTGGGTTCCTTGTCACTGGGTGCATATGTCAAGGAGTGTCCACCAGCTTGCCAGCTTGCGAGGGTGCTCTGCGAGGGCTTTGTTGTTTGCACCTGAAAGGGAATGGTTTCCAACATCAAGTCTCTCTCAGCCACAGACGCAAGCACTGTCTGACTTGATGATTGTGTCCCCCCCAGTCGCTAGGCCTGCCATCCTTATTACCCCTCCCTCTTCTCTCCCCAAGATTCGCAGTGGTAGCGAGCGAAGTAGGCGAGACATATCCACCAAAACCTCACCGCCATGGTATCGGTAGCTTCTCTTCTTAACCCGGAGCCCCCTCGGGCTCCCTTGCCGAGTTCTCGACCCAGTCAGCTCTCTCTGCAATCTACTCGTCCACCTGCAGCCTTTACTTCTGGACCATCATCAGACAGGCCGACGAGCAGGGCATCAAACATGACAGACCATCACAGGTCCGTTCGACACACAGCCAGAGGCATGGTCAACTATCCGCCATTCGAGGATTTGGATGCAACTTCGCTCCGCGAAGTCCAAAGGTTCCAGGTATCAAATCTACGACTTATTCAGAGCAACTGCCGTCGGATTCCTTACCACAGTCAAAAGAAAGATTTCTATCAAAAGACTGGCCGAGAAAGTTTCGAAGGTAAAGCCGACAGCGGACTTGGATTTTGGCTTCATCTCGGGATGCTGACGTTGACAGTATTCGAATACTCTTTCAAACTCCCCAGGGATAGTCGTCTCCGGTCTGAGCATAGCTACATAGTCATGTGGGATTACAACATCGGTCTCGTGCGCATGACTCCATTCTTCAAATGCCTAGAATACGGCAAGGTTTGTCTCTCCTGACACCGAGCTGTGGTCGGGGATGGTGTTCGCTGACTTCATCAGACCACACCTGCGAAGATGCTCAACCAGAATCCAGGGCTCAAGGACATCACACATAGCATCACTGGAGGCTCTATCATTGCCCAGGGTAAGTCATGCACGATGAATTCTTCGCGATGTTTACTGATGGAGGATGCAGGCTACTGGATGCCATACTCCTGCGCCAAGGCTGTCTGTGCGACATTCTGCCATCAGATTGCCGGTGCCTTGATTCCATTGTTCGGGCCAGGCTTCCCCTCGGAGTGTATCCCTGAAGGCATGCCTGGCTACAAACACATGGTCATCGACCCCGAAATCATTGCCAAAGCGAGAATTGAGGCAAGACGTTCGCTTCATCTTCCCACACCACGCGGTGGTCCTCTACTCAGCCCGCGTTTGTCGCGTAGTGTCAGTCCGCGGCCATGTCTACAGCCAGCCCGACTGGCTGAGCCTTATAGCAACCGGATTGAATACGATCGACCCATGCTGCTCAGCCCACACAGTAACGCAGATCAGGAATTCTATGCTGCTGGTTATCCTGATAACTACGGCAGGACTATAGCCTTTGATCTCCCGGCTAAGAGATATGGTGCCGGGGCCCAACCATTACCTATGACTACGCTGGGGACATCTTCCAGATGGACAGCGGTAAACCTCCCACGACCATACCCACCGTACCGTTCTGACCCGTTCTCGGGCGGGGAGCAGCACCGCCAGCAGAACCATCAACACCAGTACCAACATCAGCATGAACAGCGATGGAGAGGAAACGATATAGAGAGGAGTCCTAAACAGTCTGGGGCCAATCCGTGGCTTTCTGCAGTGCCACGTCTTCCCTCGCCGTATCTCGAACGCGACATACGATCGCCTCCCATCCAAGGTACAGCTTTGCGAGCTTTTGAGCGTCCTCTGCCTACATTGCCGCCCATTCGCAGTCTCTACCATAGTCTTGGTGGCAATAAGCGGACGTTTGACCAGATACAACGGCCCACAAACAGCCACTCGACAGCCGCCTTTGAGAAAAGACCGGATTCCAGCCCTTACCCCCAATCGCGGAATTTTACTCCTACCGCTCGGTCTATAAGTCCCAGCGTTGAGTCGGCCAGGCCCGCCCTGGAGGAGGATGCAGCAATGACACTGATGAAGCTCAGCGGGAAGCCAGACAAGCAAGAAGAACACCAAGAACTGGATCATGAAGATCGAAACGGTGCTGCAGGACCAAGGCAGAGGTCAAGTCGGACTCCAGATCACAAAAGCAGTGCTCCTCCCAGCGGCCTTACTACGAGTGTCGGCAGTCCTGCAAGCAGTCAAACCCGGGTAGGAAGTGAGGCTGCGGGTTGGAAGACGGAAAAGGGAAGCGCACTTTCGTCACCTGTTGTTGGTGTGGCTCCCACTCCGGCTTCACTTGCCACGAGTTCTCCGTCTTCCCCTGAGGTCGAGGACGAGGATGATGACGATTACAATGAAGATCAGAGTCCGAAGTGCAGGAGCAGGTCAAAAAGGAGGAGGATCTTGGATTGATGTTTTTATTCTTGTTCCTTTTGTTGGTGGATTTCCAATCTGTTCTCCATATTCAGAGTATTTCTCACATGTCACTGCCTTCTGTTACCTAAATAGGCTAAAATTGCGTAACATGTAGGTGGCTTCTCAAAGACGGAGTTCAGCTGGATGTAACGAGGTTGGATTTTAGAATACCTTTTGGTCAGGAGTGGGAGGTATCATTGTAATAATTCAAGGAAACTGGTCAAGAAAAAACGGGGGGCGTTGCGGTTTATGGGGGTTTTACGCGCAAGCATACTCAGGCGCTGTTCTTACATTCTTTTGCTAGTTAGTCTGAGTTTTATTGAGAGTTTTAATATGTCTTGGTATAGTGTAGAATCTTTTGAATTCAAAATGCCGATGTAACACTGGGCCTACCTGCCTGCTCAATCAGACTGGGAAGAGAGGAGCGATAGACAATAGACAGAAGGAGGCAAACAGACTGAGACTTGGGCCTTTTACCATGATCAACTCTTTGGGACTGGTGGATAGCAGAACAAACAAACAGACAAACAAATCGTAAGTTGGTTTCCTGGAAATTCACAACACCTAAAATTGGCGGAGTGAAATAACCAAAGAGTAGAAAAAAGGCAACTCTCTGGTCAGTAAAGCCTGGTTTCCCTCCACCATCTCCCATCTAGCACACTGTATAGAAAAGAACGCAGCTCGCCATGTTTATGCTGATATGCGCTCTTGTTGCAACAAGCTATCAGGCTCCGACACGAACACCAAATAGAGACGCGTGATCGTTGGCAGCCTGTATCTGATACTGCACGGCGAATCACGGCCTGGCACTCAGGTTACATGATCTACTGCTTAAACGGTGGCACTGGAGGTTGGATGTAAGTATAGAGTAGAAGAACCAGCTGGTCTGGTTTGAATCAAGGTGAATGACCAGGGAAGGGCATGGGGGGTTTGGTAAGAAGAAATGAAAATTGGTTGGTTTCACAAGCTGTTAGCCGCAGCTATTGCGGTAATACAGCAATAGAATGCATGATCTCGTATCTCCATGGTTCGGCTGATCTCTTCAGGTAACAGTGAGCCATCAACGCGGGGGGATAGATGTTTACTTACCCCTGGATTTTAAGGTGATGCCAAAGCGTGCCTTTCATGTGTTGGTGCATGTTCACTTGGTAACAGTCCGTTACCAAACTGTGACGGATTTGCTCGGGCTGCTGAGCTTAAAATCACCATCCACTGCATTTCCGGACCTTGTCTTGGAAAATTATCCGTGCAGCCGAAGAATGATCAATAGATAACCGATCGGCCCAGAGCTGCCGCGGGTAGACCGGTAGTGGCGCCTTCCACTTTAAAACTTCGTGGGGCCTGTTGAACATCTTTGGAGCAACAGTAACTGCATTCTTCTCGTTTCAGTTTCTCTCTGCATCGACTTTTGAGTGAGCTGTAGTTTTCACCTGGCATACTTTTCATATCTCCTTGCCGTGCAACCCTTCCAGCAAATATCAACATCAACAATGGACGCCACTAAGCAAGATACCCAGGCTTCAGCTCCACGGCCCTGGCCCTCCCCAATGGCTCCCGCCGAAGGAGGGATCCAAAATGGAGCTGCACAACTCCAGCCAAGCTCCAACCGTTGGCAAAAGAAGAATTGTTGTCACGTCTTTGAGAATTACGGCCCATGTGGTCACCTCACCTCTGTTCACGTTGCTTGTAAGTTGGCGATAAAGCGTGTGCCCCATGTGTATGCTCACTATCAATAGGTTTTAACGAATCAAAACATTGTCTCATTCAAGAGACGCTACGGAGGTCCCCTCCCAGGTCCTTTTTCAACGACCAAGAATGGCTCAACAGTGATCCAAGACAAGTCATCAGGCAACATAATCTTGTGGAACGTGTGAAATGGGTAGGGGAGTCTCCTCATTGGATCGATCGTGGGTGTTGCGAACACCCTTCTTGCGTGAGTTCTCGAGAAGTATTCCTCAGATGATCTAATACTGAGCAACCTCAGCAGGCCATTGTAGAGAGCCCTTGTGGGGTCCACTCATCAAACCCCCGAAATATCGATACGCTACAGCCTCAGGTGCAACTACAGGAGTGCCTCGGGCAAACATCACGATAGAGTCGACTCGGCCAACCTCCAAATGTCCGATGTACCACAGGCCCAAAAAACCTCACCCGTTCAGCAGAGAAAAGTGACCCTAGATATTCCTCAGCATCATGCGGCCCAACAAGCCCATGACCAGCTGACCCCTCTTGTTCAGGAGCTGAACCTCCATGCCATTGTAAATCTTAAACACTGGCCTCACAGTTCCGGTCAGAGTCATTAACAGCAAATAGCTACCTCATTGGCAGTATCGCCATCATGATCAAGGGTCTGGGGCACCGGGGCTTGATGGTCCCTGTTGGGTCGGAGAACAGCCGGTAACAGCGAAGCCAACAAGGGTATTGAGACACATGAACAGCGCAGATGTTCAAGTTCTGTACTATACCTAGATTAGACAGAGTAGTTTTAAGTCAAGAACTGAAATTCACGATCATGCTTCATCTCGTTGCTTCGACTACATTCCCAATTCCGGCATGTGATTTGGAGACTTGAAGGTGCAGTTCAAGTTAGGCGTAGTGTTGTCGACAACTCGTCTGTCAACATTGAGCGGATAAGGGGCGTTGCTGAGGTAACTCGCTCAGGGGCTACGCTTGGCTCCACCTGGCCTCAGCAGCATGATGACTTCAAAGTGGGTGTCGATATCGTGACACACCATTACTGCTGTGATTGAAGAATTTAAAGTCAAGAGGAATAATTATTTGTTTTGCAAGCTTTGGACCCGCAATTACGCTGGCTCTTCCTCAAACCTTCCAGTTGCCTGCTTCTTCGTCACGCGCGCCTTCTAGGCAGCAGCACGTCATTTCCAATTGACGGAAACCACCTCTTGTCTGAAGATACTACCCTCAGAAGATGTCAGTTCCTTCCTTATTGATTCCGCAACCTGAAGTGACTTGACAAAAATGGCGAGGCTTGACACGGCGCTGGTCAACTTGTGGGGAACATGCAAGCTTCACCGACGGGTTTCGGAAACCCTCATCTTCATGCCGCCAGTGAGCGCCTCATTCACCAAGGTTACCCACCAAGAACCCTTACACAAAGCGCCATCGCCAAAAGTTAAATTATCTTTGTATCTCGAGGTCGAGCCCAGCACGCTCAGCCCAGCTTCGGGGAACAGTAATACCTGTAGGACTGCACCGTCACTCAGACCACCGTGTGAGGTCTCGGCATAGCCAAAAGCCCAGTGCTCCCACACCTCACGCCAACAGCCTCAATAGGCTGAGAAAAGCAAAACAGGAAAAATATTTAAACCAGTATAAAAAATTGCTCCCGACTGCCAACTACCTCGCACCAACCCACCAAAGCTTCAGGAAAAGCCAACCCCAAAATGTGCGAAATCCAAGAGCGCCACGACAAGCGATGTGGACATCTCGTCCAGATCCACCACGAGCCTTGTGAGTGTGTCTCCATGCCCACCGATGTCACGCAATACTGATGGTCGTCCTACGCGTTGCAGGTGAAGATGAATGTGGGCGGTGGGGGGTCCTCGACAACTGGCACACAAACCTCGTCTTTTGCAAGAGGCCCGAGTGCGTAGAATGGCGCAAGGGGCAACGCGGAAAAACTGCAAAGGCTCAGCAAGAACAGGAGATCATCGATCCCACCTCCACACCCCGCCACCCAAAGATCCGCGATCAACAAGAGTCCGGACCTGATAGCGAGAAGGTGGAGGAACTGAAACTCAAAGAGACGAGTACGCAAAAGCCACAATCACAATCTCGAGCCCTGCCCGGCGAAGAAAAGAATAAGAAGGACTTTTGGAGTATTATTTCATAAGACCATTCTTTCTATTTTTCGTTTTTTCCTTCTTGGGGCTCTTCCGGTTTGGTTTCTTGCCACATCCGATTGCCTTTTCGCACAGGTGCTTATTGCTTTATAGTTTTACCGCATGTCGCATAACCAGCGATAGTCAGCAGATGTGGCATCGTACAAGAGCATCATTTATCAACAGATTGAATGACCATGCACCTTACTGTCCAGATGATCAGCGGGGAAAAGCGAAGGAAATGGAAGGTCGGGCATCTCATTGGGTGGTAGGAATGCTATACAATACTTTCTTAGCAGGTCGGGACCCAGATTGTACGGGACAGAACTGGACCAAAAGATCGCAGGCCATGGGGATGGATGTATTTCGTCAGTGTTTCATCGGCTTTAATCACACATCGGCATTCTGAAATTGATAAAAATGCGACCTGTTTCCCATTTGGATACATTACTCGCGAATACAAACCCCCCTTTTTATGTCCTAACTACTGAGTACCATCTATCTTCTCCCCCCCAGCTTCTTTTCCTTCCAGTCTTTCACCCAACTCTCTGCCCTGCCCTTGGGCACCACAAAAATCTTGAGCAGGTCATCCACAATCTCAACATTCCCCCCGCTTAGTACCTTGAGAAGTGACACCTTCTTGCCTACCTTGGCCAGCCCTCCACTGATGGTCTCAACGTAGCACTCTACGTTGTTCGCAGTGTACTTGTTCTCCCTATCCCACGGTAGCGGGAAGACATACCCAAAATGCTGATCCAAGCTCTCTGTCTCGTTGAAGGCCTTGATGAAGTCGCTCTCGTAGTCGGCAGGATATAGTAGCATCGTCGGCACAGACAGCGCGCTCTTGGGGTCCAGTGGGTCAGGTACCAACTGAACACGCGCGTCCTCCATGTCAGGCGGCTTCCCCGTGGACCTCGTCTCGATGTTTCTCGCCTCCAGCGCTGTCTTCAATAAAGTCTCCTTTCTGCGCGCATCGGCCGCCCTTTTCTCTTCAGCTCTCTTATGCGCCATCACAGTCTCGTTCTTGGCAATAATCTCCTTCGCCAGCTGCTGCAGCGCCGCGTTCGACGAGTCAATCTCCAGGCCCCTCGCGCACGCATCGTCCGCCTCGGTGATCTTGTTAACCGCCAACAGCGCCTTCGCAGATCGGTAAAAAGCCTTGACGTTATTCGGATTGAGCCTCAGCGCAGCCGCGCAGTCCAAGGTGCAGGACCGGTAGTTCTTCAGCTCCAGGTTACAAGCGGCCCGGTTGACATACAGCTGCTCCAGCAGCGTCCTCTCCTTTTGCGTCTCGACCGGATCATCCTCCACCTCTTTGTACTCTTCCTTTACCTCTGCCGCTGTCGGCCCCTCAGCATCTCTGACGACCCCCGACCCGCCACTCTCCGCCAACCTCTTCTTCTCCCTCTCCTCAAAAGCCCGCTGCTCCTCCTCGCTCAGAATCCTCGCCTCCGTCTGCTTGGAAACCTTCTTCTTGATCCCCTTTGACCGTCTAAACTCCTCGGCCTGCAGCACCTGCACGCCCTTTCCGTAAAACTCCTTCGCGTCGCCCCACTTCTTGGCCCTGAAGCACTCGTTCCCCTGCTCCTTGAAGTTGAGGCCGTTCTCGAGGGGCGTCCCTTCGTACGCCAGCGACTGCAGCGCAGCCAGCTCCTCGTTCTCCTCCGAGTCGTCCAGCTCGGTCATGAAGAGGGGATGTTTCTTCAGGTCAGCAACCGTTTCCTCCAGCGTCATGCCCGTGTTGACTGTGTGACCCGGGGGCAGGCCGGGGAACATGGCGGAGAGGTCGGCTCCCGACCCTGGTGGGGGAGGGGCAGGGCCGATGACATTGCTGCTGCCATTGTTGTTTTCGAACTTGAGCTCGTTGGTTTGACTGGCGAGTTTGTCCATTTTGGGCAATTTTTTCGAACCGACTTTAAACGACTTGCGACCGTTGGTCGTGACTGAGACTGCGTTATTTGGGTGCCCAGTGAAAATCGCACCCCGTTAAAAATGGACGTGTTGTTGAGCTGACCTTTGACCGTTGAGGCTGAAAAACAAAAATTGTGAAGCGGCACTGGGAAGACGCAAACCGAGCAAGTAGTTGGACACTCAATGCAGATATTGAGCGACAACTGTTCTTTCCTGCCCAGCGTGATCTTCCGTTTCACTCTTCCCGCTGTGGTGGTGTGACAATGGTGAGGTGAGGTTGAAAAAATTGATAAACCTTGGGGTTAGGGTTATCTCGGAGCGGGGAAGTGCTTAGGTCGTCATCGCCAACCCTGACATAACCCTGGCATAGCCCTGATAACGACATAACCCTGGAAGCATTGCATCAAGTTGAACAAAGTAACAAAAATCTATATTCATGACCCATATCTACAATTCCCATCTATGGTATAATCCCAATGCTTACCGTTTCATGCCAACCGTCGGATATCATGACCGCTGTAAACGCGGCGCTGTGACGAAGGAAAAACAGCAAAAGAAATCCAAACGCCTCGCCTCGCTTCTAGAACTCCATCCCTTTTTTTATCTCATCGCCCATGTCGTCATCCTCCAACATTTCCCTTATTATGTGCACCCTCAACCACCATTAATAGTTTTGCCCACTATGACTCAGCTCGTCCCTGCTCCTCCTCGGTTTTTCGAGCTGGATATCTTTTCACAAAAAAGCACTGAACCGCACCGACAACAGCTACCAGAGCACTTCCCCACCACGCCAGTGCTGTGCAGTCCACTCTCTTCCCCACGGCATACAAATAGCCGGCGACCGGAGGGGCGATCATGCGACACGCGGCGCCAGCACTTGCCGCGAGGCCGTTGACTTTGCCCAGCACAGACGGGCTGGGGGTCGCCTCCTTGATTAAGATAAGAAGCAAGGGGTACAGAATAATCGACAAGAAGTTCCGGACTCCTAGACATAAGTAAATGGCTGGATATAGCAGCTGATCGGGCACGTAGAGTAGGCTGGGGACAATCATGTAGGCGATGGGGTGGAGCACCGTAACGATGATAAATAGCCTGTGAACGCCTACACGCTCCGCCAACGGGGGAAAGATAACAGCCTGGACGGTCAATGCAATGATGCCCTGAACCGCAAGGATCATGCCAACGGCCTGAAGTGACAGGCCCAGCCCGCCAGGAGAATAGAGTGGGTTGGCCGTACCGAAAAGCGCGTGGATAGGGACTCGGTCATCTTCGAAGAAAATCGGCATCAGGTGGTCGTAGGTCATGGAGTGGTAGGTGAAGATTGAGAGGGAAACAACGACCGCCATGATCCTCTTTGAGAAAATGTTGGCGTGCTGTTTCTCAATGTCCTTGGGCGACCTGGTCTCTCTTCCCCGCATTGTGCCATAGTTATCATCTCGAAGATCGACGGCCGGGCGTTTGATGGCATCTGATGTCTCGATCAAGGGGGTATTTTCAGAGAGGAACGTCTGATCGGGGAGAGAAACGCGGGGCTGCATGTCGGGGTGTGTCTCTTCCAGCAAGAAATAACCCATCAGGATACTGACAAGAAGAAGCGCAGCGCAGATGAGATTCGGGAGGAGGTAAGGGAAGCGTTGGAAGAGAGAGCCCATGGGGAAGAGGTGGGGGTACGATTCGTGGGGGTCTGCGAACAAACCCCCTATCATGGGGCCGATGATGGTGCCTACACTCCAAACAAACGGCACTGCAACACGTTAGCTCAACAACCTCAAAAATGAAAATAAAAATAGTGCAATAACGTACTGATAGAGTATGCCTTGGGCTCGTGCTCGGGCTTCGTCACCAGCTCACCAACCATGGTCTGAATCACAGCAATGTTGCCGTTGAGAAGCCCGCCAATAACCCGGCCAGCCAAAGCGATCCAAATATTGTAAGCAAAGCCTACCATCACCATGCTAAACATGGTCCCCACGCATCCGAGGAGCAACACCGGTCTCCGCCCAATACGGTCTGAGAGACCGCCCCAGTACATGCCCATCAAGGCCTCCGCAAGAGCGAAGGACGAGATAAGCAAACCAGCATAGAATGATGCATCTTCTTCGTTGCCAATCTGGTATCTCTTGATCAGAGCCCAAGCATATGGGAAGATTGAGGTGAGCGCAATTGGCTCAGCAAGGCGGACAATCGCTATAACCAAATAGTTAGATACCCGCGAAGCCACATGCCAAAAGCGCAGACTCCAAACTTACCAAGGATAAACAGCTGGAAGGCAGGGAACTTGTCCGGGTCACGACGACTCCGTGTCACCAGAGTCATTTTGTGCCTGGTAAGCTTGCAGCGCCACAAGTCACAAAAGCTGGAGGAAGATGGTAGAAGATATCAAGGTGAGGAAATTAGATAAGATATGATAAGCGAGGAAGAGGGTCTTGCAATCTAGGGAAAGCTTCTTGTCAAACAACAAGAAGACCGAAGAGACATGAGTGAGTGAGTGGAAAAGTGGCAAACCTTGAGTGAGAGCGAGAGCTGTGATATAGAGGATCGGCAGGAGCATCCTCAAGCCCACTCACTGGCTTCTGCAAGTTGTTGACATGGCAAGAGCAGCCCAAGACACGAAAAAATAAATATGGGACCGCTGTGTGCATGGATGCGTCTGGGACCGGGCTTCGAACATTCCATGATGGATGTAGTGTTCCAGACACACGGTCCAACTATTACACTATCAGTTGGTAGTTATTATCCTACCTTGCCGCGTCTTCCCTGAGTGCGAAAATCGAAGATTACCTTTTTGCAAGCGGTAGTGACATGGCCAAGACCAGCCAAAAAAAAAAAAAAAAAAACGAACGCGGAAGCTCTTCCGGCGCATGTTGCGTGCTTCGCCCAGCCATCGGAGAGAATGCTCAAGGTAAAGACACGGAACGAGCCAAAAGAGGGTTGCGCAGAAAAATGTCGGTAGCTCGGACCGTGGTTGAAGAAGGCAAACTGAGCCAGCTTGTGAACCCTGTGCTGATCTGCTGGGTAGCACAAAGGAAGGGAAGCCAGAAGCTGTCTCCACAACCGTTGTTGGCCTTGGCGGTAATCTTGAGTTCCGGCCAATCAGAAGCTTTCAGCCGCTGTGGGGAAACCGTCCACTGCAGCGACGGCAACGGCGGCAGGGCACTACAACAGGCTCACTCCGATTTCAAAATCTTGTGCTGGCCGAATCCTGCAAAAATCTCGATTTCTGTGAATCATGGAATGCTCGCATTGGTTGACGGCCCAGCAGCATCACACACTATGGCTTGCTATTTTGTCAGAAATCACCTTACTGCAGTGATAAACAAGCCCTCAAGATGAAGTGTCCACAATCTGTCCAGCCGGTCGTCAACCGTGGCCTTATCAGTTGGTGATCCGATAACGTTCTTATCTCGCTCTATCTCAACTCGGCACAGCAGTCCAATCCCCTCTCTCACAACAGCCTGAATTCATACTATTGCATAAGAGTCGGCCACAACTCGGCGGGACGGTTGACAGCGGAAAGCGGTGACTCGGTCAAATGTTTGACGTTTCTTAACGCCGCTTGGCTTGGGAGAATACGACAACGCCATCCGGCCGTTGTGTTGTTCCAGGCTTGTGGGTGTGATCCGCTGGGCGTTGAAGCAACCTACCTAATAAACTTGCGCCGACACCGGGCGGCTGCTTGGACACCTCAAGTCATTTGTCGGTGAGCGACTCCAGCCCCTGGGCGTTGGCACAGCTGTGACGCTGCAAAACAAACCCGTCGGATGACGATTTCTCGCCTAGGACGCAATGGTGAGCGAGAGCCTTATCGGCCTGCATTTCCTCGCGAGCCGGATGAACCCTAGGCTCTCCTGCATGTTACATCAACATGCATTGTCTCCTTTTGGTCGTTGCACATGTTTCTGTACCGTCTTGCATCCACTGGTCAACTCGATCAAATCTTTCGCCTCACTTTAGTCAATTCGGAAGTAATAACTGAAACATTTGACACTTGCATCACCACCGACGGCTGAGATAAGAGAGAAGAAGCAGTATCAATTAAGAAGAGCCATATACCATGACAGGGAGAGTATTATATCTCCCGAGTCCTAATCGATCTGTGATGACGGAAGGCTGCATCAAGCTTGCTTCGCTTGAGCTACATGCCGAGATAAGGAGGGCTGGTGTAACCTCTGATCGTACCCATCGAAGCCTCGACTCGACACCTTGCGAGCTATGTCTACGCCATGTACCCAACCAGGGATGGGCTGAGACTAGCTACCAGGTAGCTACCGGTACTAACCCGACTCTTACGAGCTTAGGTTTCGTCCCATGCTCCCATGCAAATGAGACAGGCCCCCCTTGCAAGGCTACCGCAGACCATGATCCCAGGTGCGAGGCTATATTGTCATGACAGCATGGTCTTTGAGATTCCCAAGTAGTCAACAGCGTCTGGCTCAGGTGGAAGGAGCTCGAGGTCGTCCAAGCCGTTGAAGACTCGACTTATGAGGTCGTCAGTGAAAACTCGTTCGACATAAACAGGGATCCGGAAATATGTCGCTGAAGGTCTTCTCCATATACAATGCTCCTCCCCTTCCTCGAAATCCCTGATCGCAGCAGAAGCGTGTAGCCCCTCGTCGGCTATCCACTGGTCCAGCTCGGTGCGTCTGATACAAACCGTTCGAAGCGTCGACGGCCGGATGAGGCCCTTTGGGGATTGCGTTTGCCATGAGCGGTTATTAAAGAGAGCGGCGATGCTGACACGGTGAGTTAGTAGCCTCCTTTCTGAAAGACGATTCAAAGATGAAAACTCACTAATCCATCCGTACGGCATACTGAGCCCTATATCGCGGCCTCTTCCTATGGTAATCCCAGTTCAGGCACTGGTACCACGCGAGGCCACCCTCAAACGTGGGATTGAAATGCCACCCTGCGGTCCAGTTGCACAACACTGGCCTCCAGCCACCAAAGATGGAGGCAATCAAGCTGTCGCCCAGTTCCATTTCTAGATCTCCCCCATAAAACGGCTCAGATAACCGTCTGTTGATGGCGCGGAAGTCTTGCCAGTAGACGACGTGTGCAAGCCTGTTCTTCATCAGCATAGTCCAACCGCCATGGGCCCATCTGTTCGCGATTTCTTTTAGGTACTTACTCATGAAGCATAGTAACAGCAGCCATGAAGGCGGTCCTACAATACTCCTCCCTGCCTTTCTTCCCCATCACTCTGAGATCATACAACCTTCGCGCAAACGGCCTCATGATCAACACCGTCAGAATCCTCCCCTTTTGCTTCCTGTATTTCGCCACTTCGTCGTATGAAAGGACCACGTCGGGATGGTCGACATTGTGATTTTCGCCCGGGGTGTAGGGGTATCGAGGGGTGTACCCATACGCCTGCTTGGTGTGGACAATGGTGTCATCCAGTCCCCATTGGACACGGCTCGTGAGCTCCTCGCTCTTGAGCTTCTCGGCAGCGAGTTGACACCAATACTGGCGCAGCGCCGGGGTCGCCCATCGGGCTTTGTGATGGCGCACAATACTCAAGGGCGTCGTGTCTGGATCGTTCTCATGAAACGGGCGCAAGTTGCCGGCGTAGGAAGGGGAGAAGATGTCTTCTATGAAGAAGTCAGAGAACCACGGCAGGGCTTCGCAGTCGAGGATGCGACTGGCGAGCAGTTTTGACTGGTGGAGTTCTGGGATCAGGACATCATCGGACGGGTCGTCGTCCCCGGCTTTCGCTGGAGCTGGGATCCAGTTGCGGAATATGGGGTGTACGTCGCCGGTGAGGTCGAAAGGAGCGGTCACATTTGTGCCTGTTCGAATGCGTCAACACTATGAGACCATCTGCCAGGTAGGTGGATCGGCATCTCACGAAGAGCACCACACTGTTCCAGCTCCTTTTCAACCCAGTCTTTTCCCTCAGTACTGTAGGTTAGGCCTGTCTGCGATCTGTAATGTTCCTTCGCGGCCTCATCAGGCTTCCCGTAGTACATAAATGACATTGTGGTAGTCGACAAAAGCGAATGCTAGCGCCCATCTTCATGATCGACAGGGGCTCATAGCTGTACTTGATCTGAGGCCAAGATGGTCGCATCTCCCACGCTTCTTTGTTGTCTCAGATAGCTCACCTCGAGTGGAATGTGAGGTGCCGTCAAACAATGCTGCGCGCATCTCAACGTTCTCCTATGAAGCGAGCAATTGTGGCGTCGAGAACTCATTGTTCTTGAGACGGAGCGTCCGTCTTTGGTAATTTGTTGACTAATTTTGACCCGAGGTTTGTCTATTATTTTTATCTTCTCCTTCCCAGACCTGCGCCCAATTTCAACGAATCGCTTAATGCTCATACTCCATCTCCTTCCCCTTCATCAGCCCCCAAAACTCCTCGACGATCCTCTTCTGTTCCTCCTCCCCACCCTGCCTCACAGCAATGTACTTTCTATCATCCACCGCCGGATCCCACTTCCCCGGGTTCCCGCCCACCATCCTACCCCCGGCCTCCTCCAGGATGCACCACCCAGCCGCCACATCCCAAGCATAACACCCGCCCTCCCAGTAGATATCCATCACTCCCGCCGCCGTGTAGCAGATGTTCAACGCGGCGCTGCCCATACTCCTCACCGCACCAGCCATCGCACCCCCCGTCGCCTTCGACGCCGTCAGAGTCTTGTAAACATCCAGCTTCAAATCGAAGTTATGCCCCTCCCTCTGGCTCCCAAACTCGATCCCCACCAACGCCGTCTCCAGGCTCCCCAGCTTCCTCCCGGGGCTCAGCGGCAGCTGCCGCGGCTTCGCCTGCCCCTGGCCGGGCGCCAGCGAAAAGTTATCCACCATGAACGCGCCTTCCCCCTTGATGGCCGAAAACAAGACGTCGGCAAAGGGGTTGTACACCACGCCCACCTGCGGCTTCTTGTCGAGCGTGAACCCGAGGGAGATGCAGGCCATGGGGAAGCCGTGGATAAAGTTCTGGGTGCCGTCGATGGGATCGCAGATGAAGGTCGGCGCGTCGGTGACTTTGGTGACGCCCTTCTCGTACGACTCCTCGCCCACAAAGGAGAAGGTGGGGTACTCCTTGGAGAGGATCGAGTGGACGAGGTCCTCGATGCGCTTGTCGGTTTCGGTGACGACGTCCACAGCTAGATGACATGGGTTAGTCATATGACTGAAACAGTAAAGAATGGGTCAAAAAGATGGGTAAAGTAAGTACCATTCATCTTCTCATCTGTCTCGAGCTCTTTGCCCGTGGCATTGCGCATGATCTCGCCCGCTCGACGGGCGATGGAGATCAGCGAGTTATGGATGGCGGAGAGGCTGATGTTGTCTGCCATTTTGATGGTATTGCACTTGAGGCTGTCAAAGCACCGGTATCTGCTGAGAATAGAATGTATAACGGGCGAGTGAGTAGTGTACCCCTATTTATGTACCGGTTTCTAAATGAGCGAGTACTGTGAGCTGTGAGTTGAGGTTGCGGGGGTGGGGAAGCTTCCCCAACGTCGATGTCAGGGGCTCCACTTGAGCTTTCTCGTTGCTTGAGGTTGACCAAGAGGCGGAGCGGTCACTCGCTCATTGATGCAAGAAACATCAGATCAGCACCCAGAAAATGCGGTCATCACTCCAAGTCGTCCGTTCAGAGACAAAGACAGCGAGCCACTCTTGTGACTAGGCTTTGCAGCCAGGCGATACAAGGCGCCGGGCGGTTGTATGCTCATATCCAATACACCCCCCACGTGGATACCAAATGCTTCAGACACATTGATTAACCATAAGTACAAGAAATTAATACAAACAACCAACGGGGAAAGTGGAAAGGAAAAGCAAAACAGCCGGCCGTCCAACTCCCCATGCTTCGATGTGCCTACAAACCCAACGACCTACGGACATCCATACTTGATTCCCCCATTCTGTACACTGTCAGAAAATAGAGATACAAAACGTCCATGGTCTTTCATAGAACGTCCCCCTCCAACAATCCAACTCCCCCGACACTACATATTTTCCCTGAAAATAGACCTTCTTTCTGTCGGGCTGTTATCCTCCTGTTGCCCTCCTTGTTGCTGTTGTTTCCTCGACGCAAAGCTGGTATCAACCGCCATTGGCCTCGGGCTGACTCCCCTTAGGGAAATGTTACTCGGCTCGGCATCGTCGCCAAACGGATTTGGCTTCACCTGCTGTTTTGGTTGAGTCGACCTCCCTCTTCTTTCCTCTTCCTCGTCAGGATCCCGGGGGACATTCATCTGATACCCCTCACCACCCGTAGCTGCTCCCGGCGGAGGTGGTCTGAGTCCCAGCTCCCGCTCCTCTTCATAGGGGTTGTAATCTCCAACACGGGCGTCCCAGGCGGAGTCATCGAGCGATCTGAAGCCTTGTCCGCTTCCACCAGAATATCCAGCGTTATACGAAGAGGAACCTTCGTATGCGCCTGCAGCAGTTCGGGTGTTGCGGGATTGTTTGATCTGGCGCACTTTGTCGTTGATCCAGCCTTTGATGCCGCCCGGGGCGGGGGTCGGTCCGTACGACGAAGATGATGATCCCAGGAAGGGAATGTAGGAGCTCAAGGGGGGCGGCGGGAGCTATAGACAGAAATTGTTAACGGATGGCCACACGCCGAAGCAAGGGAAGAAAAGAAACGTACTCCCAACCGTTGCGCCCGAATGCGCGTGAATACTATCCACCCGACTCCGGCTGCTATTAGCAGCAGGATAATTACCAGAATGGCGACGCCTGCTGGATGCATTTTCGGTGTCTGTGGCTCAATGAACCACAACCAATTGATAGAGTGCGACAGTGTCTGTCTGTAGAGTTGTGTGCCGTCGTTAAGCCGTGGTGAGAGGGTCAGGCGATTGATGCAACATTGACATTGACAGTCCTAGGGTTTCAAAAACATCCAAACCTATGCTGAGCTCTTGCCCGGATCCAGTCAGCCGGTCTGACAGGAACGAGGGCAATAAAGCCGAGCTGGCGTACAGGTGGTGTAAGTGTGCGCTTGCGTTTCGCGTTGCGTGTTGCGTGGCAGGGGACAGGCAGAACCGAAAGAGATGGCTATGATGGAGGGAGATAAGGTTTCGTTGCTGATCCCCGAGATAATCAAAACGCAGAGCGCAACAGCCCACACTTCAACGGTTGCCCTGTGTAACAATTCTTGTTCCCTTTCCTTCCCTGCTATTTCCCGTCGCTCCGCGAAAAGTCACCACAGAAGACAGTCGTTTTTGTTCCCGAAAGCGCCGCCGCGGCCGAAAACAGCACTGCCCCGCTATCCACCAAGAGTTTCCAGACCGCACCGTGGCGGGGAATGACGAAAACCAAGCCTCGCCAAGAGATGCGATCTGGGTGGATACGAAGTGATCCTTGAACTTCATGAATTGGGGTCATGGTGTATGCATGTTCCAGAGACAGCAGCAACCTCAGCTGTCATTTTAACGTCTTACAATGATGTTGAAACCTAACATGCCTGGAATCAGGAGGCCTCAAGCAACTTCAAGGAGCCTGACAGCGTTGTCGAATCGCGAACTTGCAATGCAAGCCAGCTTCGATACTGGACAAAGACATCATCGACCTCCTCTCAGCCGCATTTCACCGCCCTTACCCATGGGCTCCTATTGGTCTGGTAGGCAACGGCCGAGATCGCGTACACACCACCACACTTGTACATTTTACACCAGACAATCACAGCCCAACCATCCACTTCGTGGAGAAAAGAAAAAGGACACTGCCCAATGAATGAATCCCTTTCAGGATACTTGATAAGGAGGTATCAAAAGATAGTCGACAGCCCTCACAGTGGCCTTTTAGGGCCTATCGGTATCTTGAGAATCCTGGGGACTATCTTTTCAAGATTACTGCTATCTTAGAATGCCAACAAGCTATCTTTCGATACTCATCGACTATCTGCTAACGTGGCTGACCTGGTTAGCGGTCTCTATCTTCTTTTGTCCACAACATGCCATCATAAACAAAGGGTATCTATCACTTATACAAGCACGTCGCCGGCCATTTTCGGTCCTAGTTCCAGCACTCCTCCCATTTCCCGCCCGTTCTGGCAAACTCCAACCCTTCCACAAACTTGTCCAGTCTACACATCCCCAGATAATCAGCCCCGCAGTTATACGGCTTCACTACTCTCCCATTGACCAGAATCCTCACCAGCTCCTCTTCCTGTCCCTTTTCCTTGCCGCAAGCCATTTTCTCAACATAGATTCTCGCCCCAAAAGCCACCGTCCAAGCAGCACTGAAGCCCCCTACCTCCTCGGGCTCCTGCCTGGTGGTCTTACTCAACGGCTCCACCTCATCATATACCCCCAGCGCTCCCAAAATCCCCATCATGTCATTGTCATGGCTAAAGTCCGCATACAACTCCCTATCCAGCGGGAACGTCTCCGGGCTCTCGACCAGCGTGGAGTTGGTAGTCGTGTGATCATCGACCGGCTTCCTTGTCAGCCTAGCAATGAGCTCATTCGCCCATCCAACACCCTGCGTGGGACCTAGCGGGTTGCCAGGGCCGTAGCCGTAGTATTTGCCTAGTGACTCGTAGTAGTCGTAAAATTTCCACTCTTCCTCAGTGAAAAGCCCACAGAATGGGGACAGCACACCGGTTGGAGAGGCGACTGTGTCGAAGGGGCAGAGATCCATCAGGCTGATGATGTCTTGGTCTGTCAGATTGACCCCGGGGAGGTTGGCGTTGATGCGGGCGGCAATTGGCGGTGCAAAGGTGGAAAGGTAGATGGTCTGGGCAGAATCGCCTACGAGGGCATATTTACCGCCCCTTTCAAAAGCGTCGCAGAGCCCATGGGAGAGTGTGTTGTTTTTTCCTGTAGCTTCCGAAATCTTGAGGATTGGAAGCGGCTTGTGTGGAAGGTTGGAAGAGCCATCGTTCTTCAGAGCGGCGTGGAAACCCTGAGTCCAGTTTTGGGCCGAGACTACCACTCTATTTTGATCAGAAGCGCGGACGAACGGGATGGATTCGCTGGCTAGAGATCGGTAACGATTGTAGAACTGGAAACCCGAATTGACCATCTGGCGCTCGCCAAAGAGAGTGAGCTGGTCTGCGCCGAGGCTATACTTGTGGTTCTTGAGGAACTCAAACCCAGGGCCATAGTGGGTCGCATTCTCTTGGATCCGGTTCACCAGGTAAATGTACCGAACTGACTTTCCAAAAGTTGGATCTCGAGCGCCATGGCGGGAGAGGACCTGAGCAAAGGTCAAATTGCAGCCCTGGGGAATAGCTGGGTCGATCTCAGAAGGGACGGCGAAGTAAGGGGAGTACTGGCCCCACGAGTGTGAAATGGAGGTGTCACACTGAAATCCGAGCTCCGGAGTATCGCATTTGCGGGGCCGGCGCGAGGGATCGTTCGCACCGTCTGTTGCTTCACTGTTGACCGTTGTTAGTAGGATTTTGAGAATAAGTGGATTCACGACTTACATGAAAAGTAGACCCAAAATGGCGAGAATGGTCACGAACATGGCGACTATCAAGAGTCGCAGCTTGCGCTTATGCTCCCTCTCTCCCAGAATCCGTCGCTGGCCAGCAGACAACTCTTCATCCGGTAGGGAAGTATACTCGGGACTTCTCCCGCCCTGTACCAACGAACGAATCCAATCCATGGTCGCAGCGGTCAGACTAGCAGAAGCTCAAACAGCCAAAAGTTGGAGTCGAGGGCTCAGCTACTTCCAAACCCATCACAGAATCCTCATCCAGAGGAGTTTCTCTTGAGTCGAGAGAGAGAAGTACATATGAAATGTCAACCCATTATTTCCGGATGAATCGAACGTGAACATCCAGCCCCCTGCCACGTGGTTGGTGGTTTGAGGCATCGAAATCCAATGGTTGGCTGCCAAGACGTTAAAAGAATGACAAGCTCTCCTCTGTGACGTTTCAGGCCACATGGCCCGTGCACTACAGCTTACCGAAATCTTGGGTGTGGCAAGCCACTCACGGTCAGCTTTGTGGATTCACAGAAGTTTTCCAGAACATCGTCCCGTCAGGCTTCAAAGGTCCCAACCCACCAGAGCTGACTCGTCGATCGGCCACCGTTGGGCTCGGTGGGTAGGTACCTTTGGATCCTTCACAAGTATCCAATGAACCAATAGGACCTGTAACCCTTTGGCTTCTCATCACTTGATGACCCTACCTGTTCCTCCCCCTCACACGACGCAAGTGCGCACGCTCTGGGTTCCACTTGGACAACTGAACGAGTCACCATGCCCTCCTTGAGAGGTTCGCCTTACGATATGGAAATGTCGAGCCTTCCTCTGTCCGAATCTATCATCCGATCGAAGGTCGTGGTGGTGTTAACATTGCTGTCGAGGCCAACCATTCAAGGTCAACGGCCGCTGAAGGTCCGACCTGAAAGCTCACAGCCACTTACTGCCAACATGATCGCGGTGCTATTTTCTCACTACTGTATAGCCATCAGCCATCTCCTATTGTGTCTTTTGCGCTTCCAAAAAATTAAGGCACACTTCATTTGGTTACATGTTGGTACCTTTGGCTGACCCTCATCACACCCTTATACTCTCGGTAACTTTTACAGGGCTGTGGTTCCAATCTGCATCACATCACAATAAACTCCGATGCATCCCCACGGCGCCAAATCTCCATTTCCATTTTGACAGCCATGCATGCCCCAATTGTACATAGAGCTTCCCAGTCTTCCCTTAATATGTGACACAATCGACCTACCCGCCCGGCCAAGAAACATGTCTACAGGGGGCGGCACCAACGGCCAGCGGGCGACCCAGAAATGTCTGATGTTGTCACAGGCGTCTATTTCTGTCTATCAAGCACAAAATTATTGCAACAGCAGCGTCTAGGGAAATTACATCTTGACATCTTGCAAAAAATCCCATTTCCAGATCAAGAAGCTAAGATTGAACAAACAACAAGAATGGTATCATAGAGTTCAAGATAGTAATACAATGGAATCATCCTGCCTCCTCCATTAAACACCCTTCTCTCTTAGTCAAAACCAAATCCCCAGGCTCTGCCCTTTTCCAAAAAAAATGCCTGTTCTATAATGTTGTCCAAATGCAATGGTGAAATGAATCGTAAAAGAAAACAATGAAGTGAATTTACCATCACCCAGAAATTAGAATGCAACCCCAACACTCAAGGGTCTGTGTCCTTCCATACCCATTGGGACTCCCAGACTGATTGCAGCAGGTGCGATGCCCTTCTCCATCTTCATTTTCGGTGGTGGCGGGCTAGGTTGAAAAGTTCTCAACTTGGCTTCCTTCTCCTCAATGCCCTCCACAGCAAATCGGACACGCTGACTGAGCGGTGGTGTCTGCTTGGGTGTCTGTGTCTGCTTCACCCTCGGACTGGAGCCGGGAGACCAGTTGGTGGTCGGAGCGGTCTTGGTGTCCTCCTCCTCGGAAGTTGTCTCGTAAGTGTAGACCGAGCTGGAAGTCTCCATGCTAGTCCGGGGAAGCCCCTCAGGAGGCGCTACGCATTGATAGAAACCATCTGTCTCCTTAACGGGGCGGGGACTGGTGGTGACCAAGGTCGACTCGTCCATGCTTCCTTCTCTGGTAGTGGGTTTCTGAAAGTTTTGTTGCTCGTCAGGGTTGAAGAGCCAGCTCGAGACGCGGGAGAACGATTTCTTCTTGCGAAGAGGAGGGCGAAGAATGAGAGGAAGTGGTGGCGCAAGGGGTCGCTCGAGGTAGCCATAGTCTTTTTGGTTGTTGTTGTTGTCGAAAGCCTCCCCGTCATCATAACGGGACGGGCTGTAAGGTGTATGTGGTGGATGAGAATTGAAGGCCGCTTGAGCCAGCTCCATCGTCTTTCGTTGCGTTGAACTCGTGTTTGCAGGTGCCGTGCTGGGCCGATCAGTGCTCAACCTCTCAGCAAACGATGGAGCTGCGGCGGGCATTGCGGGAATAGAGGGCAGCGGGTACAATTCTTTTGGGTCAATAGCCGTGGATGGCCTGCTGCCCATATAGATACTCTGTCTCTCAACAACCGAGTTGATCTCGGCCTGCAGTCGCTCCTTTTCTACTAACGCACTAGCAATACGCGCAACGATCCTCTCGGTATTAGGTGCCGTAGATGCGCGGGCTCTGGACTTGGGCGGGATCCTTGGCGCTGCCATGACGGCAGATACATCAGAACCAGCCGAGCTCTGACGAACATGCTTCCTCGGGATGTGGAAAGACATGACAGAGTAACTTCGCTCTGGGCCAGCAACTGTCGTTGTGCTGCTGGCATCCCACCGTGAGCTGTTTGCCGTATGGGCTCGAGGAGGTGGTGTAATGAAATCTTCGTCACACTCAAGATGTGGTAAGATGGGTGTAAGTCGGTTCTTTGGCGCGTAGATACTGAGCTCAAGCGGCCTGAATGAACGAACTCGCTGGCGAGGAGCTGGTGGTGGTGTCGGCGCCGGATATTGGAATGACTCTGAAGTTAGATGCCGAAAATTGGTCGGCCCCGAGATTTGGAGCCGACGAGTCGATGAGGATGTCGACGATGAAGGGGGTTTCGAAAACCAGTTTCTCATGGAAGCATTATCCCGGCTGTACCTGCGCCCGCGGCTGTGATCCCTCTCCCTCTCCCTCTCCCTCTCCCTCTCCCTCTCCAGCGTCCTCTCGTATGTCTTCTCACTCGGCCATTGTGGCTCTGCTATTGGTGGCTGAACGATGACAGGTTGGTCCCGCAACACGACGATTTTCCTCTCAGCGGTACCTACTAGGTTTAGCATCCTGTCCGGTGTTATTCCCAAGCCATGCGTCAACTCACTCGGCCGATCATCCTCCTTATCCCCGGCGCCGCAGCAAAGTGTAACGGAGCTGAACCACGAGCCGACCATGGTGTCAAGTATCGTAATGGAAGTTGTAGAAAAAGGGTATTATAGACAACAAGAACTTCTCATTTCATGTCTGTTTCACAAAGAAGAAACGAATGACGTCCAGCGACCAGCGTAGCACATCAACTACCGTGACCCAGAGCAACAAAAGAAAGGTGAAGGATGAGAAGAGTACATGACGGAACCCAAGGTGAGGAAGAGAAAGGAGGGGAAACCGGTTGTACACCAACGGCGCGAACGGCGATGGCCATCTTTACATATGCTCGCGCTCCCACAGTGTGTCTGATGAGTACATGCCGTGCACAGTAGTAGGCAAAGGGACTTCATCTGACAAGTCCGGCTTCCTCAGGTCGGCTGAGTTTGCGCTGACCTAGTGGTGCGTAGCGGCCAGAGGTGAGGTTGCAGGAGGCGGCATCTGATAGGCTGGGATGGGCCAGGCCGAGGAACCAACTGGCGCTTACAAAACCGGGGGTCGGTCATGTATCGGATGGCGGCGCTACACACCAATACACATGGTGGGTAGAATCTCGTCCAGTCGTATGCCGTGGAGAGTGCCGCACTGCGCGTCAATGTCTCAGTCTTTTCTTGGATGTGGGCAGAAAGTGACCAAGGTAGCAACCGCATTGCCACATTCTATAGCGGCCTTGGGGAAAGGGGGCTCGAGAGGAGTGCTGGGCCTGGTCTCGTGGGCCGCCTTGCAGTTTGCAATCGACACGGGAAGATATAACCTATCCGAGTCCGCGATGGAGGAGGCCATGTTCTATGGGCAACGCTGCTATTTTTTTCGACGTCTTGCTTCTTGAAACCGAGCCCCACGGCACGGGTGAGAGTCGATCATCGTTGGCCTGAGAGTGACCTCGATCTCAGGCCTCCCTTCCTGGTCCGAGATGCTAATAGTTAGTCGTTTGATGATCGTGCAGTAGCTATACATCAAGATCAATAAGCAGCTCAAAACGCCTTGCAATGCAAGGCACGGAGCAAAAGAACTGGGCATATATCGCCTTTCTCTCAACCACATGCACTTAGAGTCCTAGGGCAGCAACTAGCCAGGAAACACATAAACTTTAGGGGTCCTTCCCCTTCCGAGAAAAGTGTGGCCTATCATTTGTTTCCCATCGCTTCTGCTGTGTGTTCGCAGTGCTTGTGTGGAACAGAAGCTGAGCGAGGCAAACTCAGGAAAATAGCGCTGGTGTAATGTCGAGAGCAGTCTGTGACAGATCGTGGTAGTCATCATGATAACATGTAGGCGGGCTTCAGAAAGAAACACCACATCAGTGAGAGAGCGACTGTAGCAACACAGCTTTGGCGCTCAGAGGTTGAACAATATCTCCAATATTGAAGTGACGAGGTGAAGCGAGGGCGCCAGGAGGTGTTCCCGGCCACTAGAATCCAGTGGCTTGGAACACTGCGCCGATGAGACAGAATCCCCAAACGGTCTTAGCGCATGGAGAAAGTTAGCAGCCTGCAAGCTACACACATGTGCCCACAGGCATGAGAGCTTTGATCATGAAACTGAAAAAAGACGATCGATTGGGTTTCGGGATAGGATGCCGAAAATCCTCGCGATTTCTTGTATTTCCATCGGTGTTGTGTCTTTCTTCGCTTTCGGTGGTGTTTGTTTGAAGTCTCGAGCATGAGGAAACAAACATGTACATATGTGGACGATTTGATGGCACGGTGGCTTGAACCCCTGTGGAAAGGCTCAACGACAGCCACGCTGTGGCGTCCATTTTATTGTACACAGTACCGTCCATGGGCAGATCTTATCTAACCACTGCTTACCTTAGATAAGACAAGCTGACCGTTGCAAATGTGAAAATGTGGCCTAAGCTCTCTGGGCCGCCAAGATGCGGTGGGGCATTTATCGGCACAGGCCAGTTTGATATTTGGGGAAGCAGCAGGGGTCATTGAGAGATACGTGTACGGAACTGGACCTTTAACCTTTGCAGAACGCAAAAAAGTGTCATTGCCAGACCCAGCATCCCACCGATTCTCCGAACAAATCGGCGAGGCTTCCTTGGAACCAAACGATCGTGACAGGAGAAATTGGTCTATTCTCTTCAGTTGCACGAGCCCGCAGAGCAATCGGACACAGACGCGAGTTTCGCGACCCCATTGCATCACCCCTCCCGCAGCGCCAAAAGATCGCATCAGAATCGCTTCGATAGTCACAGCCCACCATGCAGGCCCCTCCTCCAAATGGGCAGCAAATGCCCAGGCCTACCCAGGCGCAGATGGAGGAAATGCAAAGACGGATTACTGCCGATGCTCAGGCTGCTGGCATGACAGTTCCAGAGTTCATTGGTATGTGTGCGAAGGTCAGCTAGGCTTGCGACTTGAACAGGGGATCTGACTCGAAACAGAGCACATCAAGAGACAACAGTATGAACACATGATGAGAATGCAGCAACAAGCGCAACAGCAGCAACAGCAAGGTGACGGCGATCCCCAGCAGCAACATCAGCACCCACACCAACATCAGCACCAGCACCAGCACGGTCCCCCAGCACAGGCGCAACCGATTGTTCCTGGGCCCCCCAATCCACTCGCTCTTGTCCTGGCCAAGTTCCTTCGCAGCCAGGAGCTCAAGCCACGCACAGTTATTCTCAATGGCGAGCGCAAGGACATGTTCAGGGTACGGGTGTCCTCTCCTATTCTCATTGCAATCGTTAACCCATGTGGCTAGGTTAAACGTGCTCTTCGCGCTCTCCAATCCGACGCCTACAAGAAGCTCCGTGCGAAGAACCCGGCACTTCCCGAGATCACCGATCGTGCATCCCTTGAAAATACCTTCAAGCTCCTCCCCATGTCCATGCTTGCCCTTCGTGTCGTGCAGGTCGACGAGCATGAGGGCCATGACCATGGTCCTGTTAAGAAGGGCAAGCGTGTTAAGGGTCTCTGGACGGTACGGATCGAGCCTCAGCAGGAAGCTGGCGATGATATGTACTATGTGTGGCTCTGGGAAGGCAGCCAGGTTATGCGCAAAGTCTACGCTGCCCTAGCCTTGCTCATCATCTTCACTCTCGTTTGCTACCCGCTTTGGCCAGTCAAGTTGCGCCAGGGTGTGTACTACCTGAGTTGGGGTTTCCTGGTATTCCTGGGGCTGTTCTTTGCCATGGCTATCTTCCGCGTTATTCTCTTCTGCGTCACCTACTTCGTTCTGAAGCCTGGCTTCTGGCTGTTCCCCAATCTGTGGGAGGATGTCTCAGTTGTGGATAGTTTCAAGCCTGTCTGGGCCTGGCATGATGTAAGCTGTTTTGCTCCTCCAGCCACCATCTTCCATCAGACACACAAGCTAACATATTCAAAACAGCCCAACCCCAAGAAGAAGAAGAAGAGCAAGAAGGTGAAAGCTTCGGCAACTGCAGGAGCTACTTTCTCGGCTGCTACCGGCCAGGCTGCTCCTGCTACTGCTTCTGTGAACTCTACGGCTACTCAAATCGCTTCTGGGCCTACTCCCACCCAGCGTAGCTATTTAGCCCCCCGGGTTGAGGAGCTGGAGGATGACGAAGAGTAGTGGAAATAGGCGGAGAGGGCACAGAAGTGGGCGTTTGGGCGTGAATAATGGCAGGCTAGCCGTAGGGATAGAATTTATCCAAGGATGATGATGATGGTTCTCGACTTTGGGGCAACTTTTTACATGCGGGAAACGAAAATGTGGCCATCTTGAGCAGTTGCGATGTGTCTTTGGGTCATCAAGTGCGACTCCGAAATATCACCTGTTTGCATTACACTGTAGTTTTACATATTGTGTTACTTCTAGTTATAGGTATCTTTCACCACCTTCACATATCTGCTTTGCCGAATGATCATAACGCGATACTTGAGCTAGCCAGCGGATGGGCGGTATGGTACGGTTGCTAGGATTGACGAGGATTTATAGCTATGTCTATATGAGTCGTCCCGCGGCAGTGCGTTAGCCGAACCTCTCAGCTGACATCCTCTTCAAGGTTGCCTGGATTATAGAACAGGGACATCAAACCTGCCAGATCCTCCCCATCCAATCCGGCTCAGTATGATTAGCCGTCGCCACCCAAGGGACCTCACCTGGCCCATAACGCTGAAGGGGCAAATTGTAGGGCATCCTGAGCGCTACCTCCGCTGCCTTGTTCTGGTCATCGTCTGTTTCTTTCTCTTTACCATTGCCGTCATCACTAACACCAGCAATGTTCTCTTCGGAAGCTAAGAGGGTGTCAGACAAAAAGGCAGGCCTCATGACGGCCTTTTCATCATACAACCCCGGCCACACCAGCACCCCGATTTCGTATGATGAGATGCGGACGGTTTTTTCTTTGGTGGAAAGTGCCTCGCCCCAGGCCTGTTTTGACAGATTGGCTGAAGTGAGTAGGGCCCAGTCGATGTGGATGTCGGACTCATTGGACTCTGGGGTTGGACGGTGGGAGCGGATGTAGGTTTTGATGTGAGGGGCTGCGCGCTTCCGGCCCGAGTCTTTGACCTTGGAAGGATCGACGGCTACATCATGGTAGTGTTACTATGGAGTATGGGACAGGACTAGCGGGATGAGATGGCAACATACCGAAACCAGAAGCGGAATCGTTGGCCCAATGGTGAAAGAGTGGCTTCAGATACTGGAGCTGCTTGGCCTGCTGAGGGGACTGTACTTTGGTGTGGATCGAGCCGCCGGAGTTGTACCCGTCGAGAGACTTCCGGATCTCGTCAGGAGTAGGGAAGACGACTTTGAACTCTGCGGGTGTGTTGGTGCTGAGGGCACGGAAGAAGGTGTTTTTCAGCCAGGAGTCTGTCGGGCCTAGAGTAGCGATACTGGAGATCTGGATGGCGATTTCCGGTTTGCTTCCGTTGTTGTTGAGTGGGACGGCTGTGAGGGCGGATTTCATGGCCGCCCAGCCGAAGTCTGTGGAGGATACGGACTGGGTGACGGTGTGCCGACCTGGGACGCTAGATATCAAAGCGCCTTTGATCGAAGAGAAGTCGTACCTGACAATCTTGGTAATAATGTCTTTGCAGGTAGATCTTTTTGTATCGTAAGCTCGTAGGTAGTTTACAAAGTCCATTTTGAACTTGGCTCCGTTTCCTATCCTTGGCTGCCCTTCTTCCTGACCCTGTCCGGGCTTCAGAAGAGGAAGTCTGGGCGAGAACCAGGCAGCTTGAGTCATGTTTGCCCAGTCTCTGGTGATCAGGTTCGCGGTGTGTATAATGATCTGGGCCGTGTCATCATGCCTGAGGAGAATGAACATCTTGGAATGATGTGTGCCAAACATCTCGGGCAGGAAGGCGGCATGAAGAGTGACATTGCTAAAGCGAGAAACAGACTCCTGCGTATATTGTCAGCAACATATGTATTGTTCATTTCAGGGATACGTCATTAGGGAATTGGTTGGTGTTAGAATGCAATTTGCTGTGGTGAGAGTGAAAAAGTGTATTGAGAATTCGATATGTATCAAGGATTGAGATGATGGTGTAAAGCAATCAGTGAGAGCCTACCTACCTGGAGCGCAAGTCTGTTCGGGTCCTCTCTCTTCCAGAACCCATGCACAACATGGACTTTGACTAGACTTCGAACGTCCTCATCAAACGCTGACATGAGAAAGTCAATGTCATGAAGATAGTTGAATTCCCAGCATTCTGAGATAAGTGGGTCTCCGAGGATATCGTTCAGTGTGTATGTATGCTCGTTTAGCCCGGCAGGCAGATTTTTGATTTTTGTGAGCTGGAAAGGTGACCCGATAACCTCGACTGGTGAAGAGGTGGTGCTGCTGCCAGTGTCCGTTTTGGTTGTGGGGAGTCGACGTTTCTTGAGCGGGGGGCTTATGGGATGTGTAAGTGAACGAGGAGTTGACCGTTGTTGGTTATCGGGTTTCTCATCCCCGTCCCCATCATAACCCTCGAGAGGTCGCTTTCTTGTCAATTCCATGCTGTTTGTGCTTTCTTCAAATTGGAGTCCCAGCCCGAATGGTTCCAAGATATCTCATAGCTTCTTTTCACAGGGAGTGAGTATGGAATAAGATGGTGTTGAAGCTTGCAGGTGTCACCAGCCGCCACATCTGCGAAGATTCAGCGTGCTTAGGTCATGGCTCCCGAAAATTTTCATTGGAGATAATCGGAAGAGAAGAAACACCTATTGAACTGCAAAATCCATTGTTGATTGAGCTATTCCAACGTGGTGTCAATATTCAGGTCTTTCAACAGGGACGGCAGGTGCCTCTCCACACAGTACTCGCGCATCGGGAGTTGGATCTCTCTTTGTGGATCTGACAGGGAAGTGGGTCTGCGGTGCCTTGGCTTTTAGCGCTAAGCCAGTTAGCGTGCTGCCTTGAAATTGAGGCGAGCAAATCGACCTGGCCAGACGCCCCCCAGGTACGTGTCGGAAATCTTTGGACGGGAGACTGTTTCGCCTCCTGAATCCCCCATTTCCCACACCTATCCCACATTCCACGAAGACCATTCACGATTACGCTGCTCCCGGAAGCATGCTCTTTTTAGACCACAACCGGACCAAAATCTAGACTGCGTGACCCTTCGAGAACAGCTCAACACGGTATCTGTACGCCGGTGCCCATTTCACACCATACAGGGATTCCACCGCCGTTATCCCCGGAAGGTGTTGGATAGCCCTCCACACAGCCCAGCAGCAGTGCTCCAAATGGGCAGATAGACGGACCCTCCAGACAGAGCTCCCAACGACGAGATCACCGCCGGCACCTTTATTGCGGTTGATCTGCCGGTGCCAGGTGCCCTTTCACCGATACTTCCGCGAACGCGACATCCGCGATCTGTTTTAATACACAATGAGGCTGTTGAACCTCTTTTTTTTAGGGGCGGCCGCGCTGGCGACCGCCACACCACCATCAGCTGAAGCGGGGGAAGATATCACACGAGAAAACACATATTTCAATGGCAACAAGGTTCCACCGGTCCTGGAGCTGACTCCAGCCAACTACAAGGAGGAAATAAAAAAGTCCAAATTCTTGATGGTCAAGCACTTTAGGTACTGTGCCCGCCCCTCTTCGATTCCCTTTCACCGGCTTAGATGCTGACTCCCGTAGCCCATGGTGTGCTCATTGTCAAGAATTTCTGCCGACTTTCCAGACGCTGTACGAGTACTATTATACATCGAAGCCAGTGGGCAAAGATGCCGACTTCACCGAGTTTTACGATTTCAGATTCGCCGAGCTCAACTGCGTCGCCTACGCCGACTTGTGTACTGAGCATAAGGTCGCAGCATGGCCCACAACAATCCTGTTTGAGGATGGCGAACCATTGGTCACTTTCAGGGGCGTCAAACACATCAGCGTATTGAGCGGCGCCGTGGAAGATGCTCTCGAGAAGGTGAAGCCTAACACCAGACCCAAGACCCTCGAACTTCCTGAACCTGGCGACAAGACATCCCCCGATGCCAAGATTGAAACCGGCAAGACCGAGAAAATAGACAGCAAGGCAAAGGAGCCTGAGAAGGAGGCTGTCAAGGAAACGGGAAAGGAAAAGGCCAAGGAGACTGAAACCTCCACCGCCGAGAGCCCCGATGCTTCAACGGAAGGCGAAGCGACGCCACAGAAGGCCTTTACAGTGAACTACAACACCCCTGCGCAAAAGGTCTCCCCTAAGCCGGTAAACCCCAATCCAAAGGGCCTCTCTGTTCCTCTCACCTGGGACACGTTCCAGAGCATGGTTACACTCACTCAGGAGCCCTGGTTCGTTAAATTTTATGCCCCGTGGTGCCATCACTGCAAGGCAATGGCTCCAAACTGGGAACAGTTGGCCAAGGAAATGAAGGGCAGGCTCAACATTGGTGAGGTGAACTGTGACCGCGATACAAGACTCTGCAAGGAACTTCGCGTTCGTGGCTATCCGTCCCTCATGTTCTTCAAGAGTGGCGAGAAGGTTGAGTACGAGGGCCTCCGCGGACTTGGCGACCTTGTCCAGTACGCCGAGAAGGCCATTGATCTTAGCGGTGGCGTTCCGGATGTTGATCTCGACTCCTTCAAGGCCCTCGAGGAAAAGGAGGAGGTCATCTTCCTCTATTTCTATGATCATGCAACCACCAGCGAAGACTTCCTTTCCCTGGAACGCTATCCTCTGAGCCTCATTGGCAAGGCCAAGCTGGTCAAGACCCGGGACCCAAAGTTGTATGACCGCTACAAAATCACCACTTGGCCACGCTTAATCGTGTCCCGCGAAGGCCGCCCAACCTACTACACCCCTCTCGCGCCCAGGGAAATGAGGGATACGAGAATGATTCTCAACTGGATGAAGTCCGTCTGGCTCCCTCTTGTTCCTGAACTCACTCCGACGAACGCTCGTGACATTATGGACGGCAAGATTGTGGTTTTGGGAATTCTGAACAGGGAGAATGAGGATTCATTCCGCGGCGCTATCCGTGAGATGAAGAGCGCGGCAAATGAGTGGATGGACAAGCAGATTCAGCTCTTCCAGATTCATCGTCAGGACCTTCGCGATGCTAAGCAGCTTCGCATTGAGGAGGCCGAGGACCGTGGTGACCAGCGGGCTCTACGCAACGCCAAGAACATTCGCATCAACATGGACCGGTCCGATACCAAGGAGGCAACATTTGCCTGGGTCGATGGAACCTTCTGGCAACGCTGGATTCGCACCACCTATGGCATTGATGCCAAGGATGGTGACAGAGTGATCATCAACGATGAAGATGTAAGTTCTAAGTAAGGACGAAAATGAACAATTAGCATCAACTAACAAGTCGTGCCTCAGAAACGCCGGTATTGGGACCACACTAGCACTGGAAACCCCATTGTTCCTTCGCGCACATCCATCCTCGAAACCCTCAATAAGGTCACTGCCAACCCACCAAAGCTTAAGCCGAAGCTCACCATCTCGACAATCGAGAAGATTTTCTTCGATATCAAAATGACCTTCAAGGAGCACCCCTATCTCAGCATGGGTTGCATTCTCGGCATTGCCTTCGGTCTCTTCCAGTGGCTCATGGGAAGAACCGCAAGAAGACCCCGTGGTCACTTCAAGCTCGAAGAGGGCGTTGGAATGAAGGAGTCCAAGCCCTCGACGCTGTTTGGCGGTTCAAGCAACACTGTCACCAAGGCTGACTAAGATCTGATTTGAATGATTAACGACCACCCACCTTTTTCATTATGGGTGGTGTCTGGATTTTTTTGGGAAAGCAAAAAGGGAAAGCGAATGATCATCATGTCTGTCTGTCTTTGTGTCTTTGTCTTGGGTTTTGCGCCTGTTTTGACAGTATGCGGTATAAAGTTAGGTCTGTATAAATAACGCCAAACACCCGGCCGGTAAACAATTTTGAAAAGGAAAGGATACCGGAAAGGTTGCTTGGTACTTCGGACCAGGAGGGAATCGGTGTGTGGTGGGGGTTTACTGCATATTAATCAGTGTTTCTTTTTTTTTCCCCGGCTCACGGAGCGGTTTTTATCTATTTGCCTCTTGTTTTCTTTTTGTGGTGTATCGAAACTTATTTTTGCTGGCAGAGAGGAAAGAGGCTCCCCTCCGGATATGGCTGGCTGGATGCGGTGGTATTGTAGATAGGCACGGAGTTTCCGAGTTCTTCTTTTTGGGTTAATTCACGGAGCCAACCTTTGGTGATATTTCCCGAACCTCTTAAAGGCCTTGTGAAATATCAGCGTCTGGATATATATTTTGTGCTATTGGTCAGACTGGTGAAGCTGATGGATTTGTGAGAAGTGTTGGTTCGGGTGATTGGAGTGCTTTCCAATAAACTGAATGATGCCCACTTGGATGTACCTACTTTTCGATGTGGCAGGAGAGGTTTTCAAGAGCATAATGAATGTTAGATTATCCCATAATCGTAAGTGCCTCGCTCAGTCTTGATGACGCACCCCCTCCGCCTTGTCTGAAAACAAATGAAGGAAAACCGGACTTTGCAGTCATAGCCTATCTTCCTTTGACACCGCCACTGCCCTTTTCGATAGATAATAGAACCCGGAAACTGAGAGAGAGTGAAGTTCTTGAAAATGAAACAACGTGGGGTAAAAAAACGCTGAGAAGTAACAAACTCGCTGGGGCCGTGACCCTCGTGGCAGCATCCACCTATCTCCATTGTTGTTCTGTCTTTGGACGTGGCCCGTCGTACCACTTGCAAAACCAATGTGGAACCCTAGGCATATAGTATAACTTGGCCACGTAGAGCTCCTAACGCTGAGGCCACGGAACTCCCGCGTCCTAGACATGATGCTCCGGAACCGCCGCCTGTTTTGGATCTGACCATCTCTCCAACAGATCTAGTCCCAGCTCTGTCATCGTCGTCGTCGGGTCCCACATCCGCTCCGAGTGTGGATCGGTATCCCAGAGCAGGTCGAGATGAGCGCATTTCACACAGCAGTGCTCCTAACCCAACACGGGTGCCTGGCTGTCTCGAATCTGAAGCAGAATCTCCTTATAGAACAGGGTCACTCCCTTCTTGGTGGTTGCATCCACGCCGCTCCGACTGAAGTTTGGTATCTTGCCTACTTCGACGTAGCCACAGCTGCGAAAGGCGAGCTCGGCGTGTGAATTCGTCTCCGTGGTTGTCGTCTTTCATAGTTCATCATCTTCGTGTTAGCAAAAGGGTCTCCTCCCACAGGCCCATGTGCCATATTGAGGGGGGAGGTATAAGCAAATTAGGCTAGTGAAATGTTTTACTCACCAGAAGCGACCTCCCTTTCCTCGCACTCTCATACTCGCAGGCCTGGATTAAGCTCTTCGCCCCCCCTTTTCTTCGGTGCTTCTGGCCGACAATCAGCAAGTCGATGACACCCCTAAAGTTGCCGGCCTGCGACTGGTCAAAGTCGACCATGGCCACCCCGCGGAGGTCTTCCCCTTTGGGCTTGTGGTTCGGATCCTGCGGAGAGTCTTGCGGAGGAGGAGGAGGCAGGAGCAGGATGATAACACGCTTATGCGTCTGCATTTCTGCTAGCCGGTCTTTCCACCACGACAAAAGGCTGTCTAGGGATAAGGGTGGTAAGAAGGGCCCTATGGTGGTGGTGCGGTCGATGTTGAGGCTCGAGGCATGGAGAGCGGCCATGTACGGTAGGAGATGAGCATGTTGCTCGGGGTGAAAGACATAAGTTTGAGATGGGGACGATGGAGAGGTCATGATGATGATGATGATTTCAAAACGATGCTCTCTGCAGTGATGTTTGGCTGGGGTATGGTTGTGGCTTTTTATGGTGCTTGCATTTCGCTTATTGCTGTTTTGGGGCAAGGCGTTGAGAAACAGGCGAAAGATAGTTGTCCAGAGGGCCGATGAGAAATTTACTGATGCTTGTGGGTCAGGTCAACAATATGTTTGCAAATAACACGTAGGGCAAAAAATGAAGCTGAGAAGGAACATTTAAATCTCTCAGGAACACACAACGTGGGGAGGGGAAAGAAAACTCCACGAAAGAACATTGCTTCTTTCCTTGGTAAGGGTGTGTGCGTGTGTGTGTGTGTGTGTGTGTGATGGGGGAAAAGGGGGGGCATCACTGCCTCTTGAAGCATGGCTCCATACAGACGGGAGCGTAGACGGTAAACGGCGTACCTTGGAAACGCAGTTCCTGGTCGTGTACACTTCGAAACTCTGGAATCACAGGCTGCCCTGCTTCACCGGTCCCTGGTGATGGAGACGGGATGTTGGGAGCAAGTGAGAAAGGTTCTTGCCGTCCGCATATGCGCATGCATGCAGAATCTATATTGCTCTGTCGAGACGCGGTCAGAAAGCCTTGCCGTCATCGGGGAAATGAACGGGATGGGAATTGCTCCCCCTGGCTGCCAGGGACACACGACCATCTGCACACCATTTCCCACGCCCTACCTACTAAAAAACTTACAAGCAGGCACGGCCAGGGGAATCCGTTCGTGTGGTTTAAGGCTGAGCTGGAACCTTGTTCCTTACACGCAGTGGCTGCCACATTCTTCTTAGTGCGGGGGTTTCATCTGTTCCAGGGTTTCTTATCATGATTTCCTCTGCGTCCTCGATTCTTCACCCGCTCAGGTGCGAGGATCTCAATGTTTTTTTTCCCTCACCGAATTGCAACACCTCACAAAAGCGGCCTTTCACAGCCGATGTTGTGTGACATATGTTGTTGACGCAGATCATCCCGGGTCCGTCAGCGGCGGCCACCTAGGTACCTAGCGGGTGCCGTGGGCTCCCTTCGGCAAGACGCGCAGTGACCTCGGGCCCTTGCTTGATCCTTACCGACGTGGATAGCACCCACCACCACCAGCACTGGACCGCTAAAATACAACCTCACCACGAGTTTGGATTTCAGGGACCCGAGGGGAAAAGATAGCACTTGACCGCTTACTTACACCGTACCGGACACTCTTCCAAGTTCCAACATTGACTTTCCGGTAGCACAATCGCAATCACGACACCGACGAGAATGTTGTGATGGGTTGGACATCGGGCAATGCCGGCTTTACTTCATCCTGTTCGTCTCGACCCACGGATTCCATTTTTCTGTGATGCACCATCACGAGCCATCACTGTCGGTTCAACACGCGCCGCACAGCTGCAGAATGCAAGCCAGGATGAATGGATAATGGACCTACGGATGGGATTCCGCTTCCGTACCGGTCTTCAGCCCTATCAGACTGGCATTCGCTGTCGCACCTGCTTCATGCTCGATCAGATGGGTGGTTCCCGTCGGCGTAGCGAATGGCTTGTCGTCGCTTGATGGCCGCCATCATTGGACTCCGAGTACCATGGCTTTCCATTGGCAGTCCGGAGTCTCGGCGGATGGCGACACAGTCAGCTTGATCCTGCATGCGACATCACTGGGCATGCTCGCAGCTGATGGGGCTAAGGAGGCGGGTGGTGATAGTACATACCATTATCAATTACTGTGCTGATATGAGGGGGCATCCTTGCCTCAGCTTAGCTGGCCATTGACATGCGCAGTCTTGGAGATGGATACCCTTCTTCTTGCCGTTTCGAGTTTTGGGATGCATTGCTTGGGGATATTACTGTCCGCTTTTTGTTTTTAGCTATCGTACGGTCTCTTCTCCCGTCTTTTTTTTGTCTCACTGCTTCCGTTCTGCTCGTGGCTGTCGTCGGTTGCCTCCCCGTCCTGCTACGTTGAAATAGATAGCCGTGGGCCCCGCCCCACCCCCGCAACACCAGACACGACATCAACGCACGCTGTTGATCATTGTTGTTGAAGAATCTGTCGAGCCGCCTATCACTGGACCCATCGACATCATGGTCATCCACTCGCTCCTTCGTAAGGCCAAGCAGGGCTTGAACGACATTTTGCCTGGAGAGGTCAAACACTCGCACACCCACGAGGGCTACCAATGTCACGAGAGCGAGTGTGCAGAGTTCAGCGAAAACCGCCATTGTTCATTTGCCCCGCAGACTCGAGGGAATGCAAAGTGGTATGTTGATGGCGCAACATACTTCTGGGCCGTCTCGATGGCTATTGAAGGTTCTCAACACCCCCATGTCTCACCAGTCACACTCCGACATCCGCTAATCCGGTCCAGAGGCCCGAGAGTCCATTTACATCCTCGATTGGTGGCTGAGGTAATACCAACCCGTTCTAACCGTTCCAGGAGGAATCTTGTTTGGGTCTCATGATAGCCAGCTGACCACTTCCTGTGCATCATAGCCCTGAGCTCTACTTACGCAGACCCCCGGCCCGCAACGAGCAATACCGCCTCGACAGACTCCTCAAAGCCGCTGCTGAGCGCGGGGTACGAGTATACGTTATCGTGTACAAGGAGGTCGAGGCCGCTTTGACTCGTGAGTTCATGTCAACATGTACATGCAGGGATATCCATACTAACAACTGGTGTCACAGTAAACTCGGCTGTAAGGGAAATGCCTATCAGTTTACTGGACTTGGAGACTGACACCATGACAGCACACCAAGACTCACCTTCAGGGACTTCATCCGAATATCAAGGTCTTTAGATATCCTGACCACCACCCAGCTAAGAATGTTGTGTCTGGACTTCAAGACCTCCACACCAGTCTCGTGAGCCTTGATCTCAAGAACTTCAATCTTGCCAAAGCTTCGCAGAGTGCCATTGAGGGTCTCTATGGTACCGCCGACGACGTGGTCCTTTTCTGGGCCCATCATGAGAAACTCTGCCTCATCGATGGCAGGGTTGCCTTTATGGGTGGCTTAGATATGTGTAGGTTGCAACGATGGTTATAGAATATAAATATCTGCTGACGACGAGTCAAGGCTTTGGTAGATATGACACCAACAGTCACCCCATCGCCGATGCACACCCGGGGAATCTGGATAACATCATCTTCCCGGGACAAGATTTCAACAATGCCAGGGTGTACGACTTTGAAGAGGTCAACAAGTGGGAAAACAACAAACGTGAGTAGATGTTACGGTCAGGTCTGTCAAACAACCAATACTGACGATTGCAGTTGACCGAACCAAGGCGTCGAGAATGGGATGGGCCGACATTGCCATCAGTTTGTCTGGCCCGATTGTAGATAGCTTGGCCACTCATTTCTGTGAAAGATGGTACGTCATGGATGGCTTTATTCGTCGAATCATATTGACAGGCAGTTAGGAACTACATCTTTGACAAGAAATACTCTGGCCGTACCAATCTGAATGTCCACCGCCTTACGGCTCCTGGTGTCCAAAAATATTCAGAGTATGGTGCCCACGCATTGATGGACCAAGGAGAGGAACTCTTGGGTGATGTGCAGTCAAAAATTACATCCAAATTCGGCAAATTTTGGGGAGGAGGCGGAGATGAAGCCACTGTTTCGCAGGTTCAGGCACCACCACACCCCCCCGTCTCCAACGCCAACGAGCATGGTATCGCCAACATCCAGCTGGCAAGAAGTGTTTCAAAATGGTCCCTGGGCGTGAGGACCGAGCATTCTATTGCCAACGCCTACATTGATGCCATCAAAAACGCCAAATACTATGTGTATATGGAGAATCAGGTATAGCTGCTCCCACTTATTCGGTGTATGCCAGATACTTACTTCTCATCAGTTTTTCATCACGGCCACTTCCAACAAGCAGAGGCCAGTTCACAACAAGATTGGCAAGGCCATCGTCGATCGTGTGCTCCGTGCTCATATGAACAATGAAGACTTCCAAATCATCATCATGATGCCAGCGGTTCCGGCTTTTGCTGGTGATCTCAAGTCGGAAGGAGCCCTTGGCACCAGGGCGATTATGGAGTTCCAATACAACAGTATCAACCGTGGTGGTAGCAGTATTGTTGAGACTCTGAGAAGAGAAGGCGTCAATGACCCATTCAGATACATCAACTGGTACAATCTCCGCAACTATGATCGCATCAACAAGAGTCAAATCATGACTCGTGCCGAGCGCGAGAGCGGTGTTAGCTACGAAGCTGCTCATCGCGACTTTGAGGACCGTTACAGCTCTACCCAATCAAGCGGCAACAATAGCTTCTACCGTCGCTACCAAGAAGCAGCAACGTCACTCACTGACCAGAGCTGGGACACCGTTTCTCCATGCTACATGGAAAGTGGCCTCTCGATTCTTGGTGTTCCTTGGACTGGCAGCCCTGAGGAAGAGCTCGACGCATTCGTCTCTGAGCAGCTTTACATCCACAGCAAGGTTCTCATTGCCGATGACCAGCTTGTCATCTGTGGCTCTGCCAACCTCAACGATCGCTCCCAGCTCGGTGACCACGACTCCGAAATTGCCGTCATTATCGAGGACCCTACCCCGATTAGGACTTACATGAACGGCAGACCTTACACTGCTTCTCAGTTCGCCACCTCGCTCCGCCGCTTCCTCTACCGCAAGCACCTCGGCCTTGTCCCCCACCAGCACCCCGATCGTCCGGATATCAACTGGACACCCGTGACCCACGACGCAGTGAACCACTACGACTGGGACTCGCCGTCCGACCGCCTCGTTGCCGACCCTCTTTCCCCTGATTTCATCAACCTCTGGCGCGGCACCGCCCGCCGGAACACCGATATCTTCAGCAAGGCGTTCCACCCCGTTCCCAACGACAAGGTCCGCACCTGGGAGGACTACGACAGCTTCTTCTCCAAGCACTTTGTCATCCCCGGCGAGCCCGCCGAGCAGGCAGAGGAAGGGTACAAGAACGGCAAGGTCGACTATGGTCACGTCGTCCGGGAGAACTTCCCCGGCGGCGTGGGAGAGCTCAAGATGTGGCTGAGCGGGATCAGGGGCAATCTGGTGGAAATGCCGCTCAACTTCTTGATTGAGGTGCACGATATTGCGGAGGACGGGTTGGCGCTGAATAGCCTGACGGATGAGCTTTATACTTGAGGTGGTTTTACGATGGATCTGGCTCGAGTGTTAGCTAGTTGGTCGTTTGTTGTGTAGCAATATATCCCTGTTTTTGTTTGAGAGATACTCGGCGTACTTTGCAACTTGTCAATTGGCAGTATGTCGTGCATTTCTCGTGTGGCCGAAGACAACAGCTTCAACTTCACGACCATAAACTATGTAAAAACATCGATTTTCTCTTCTAAAAAGCTGTCTTTAGATTTTCATATCGCCATTGAGTATAATTTTCATTCGGGGACTTTTTAACAATGCGTGTTATTCGTTTGAAAATAGTCACCCGGGCAGAGATATCGCAGTTAAATATCGCTAAACTGAGACTGTAGACGAGAGTTAGGACTATGGGTGGCAGAATCCAGGCCCACATAGTACCGATTGACAAACTACATAGTACGCCGAGTATGTTTCTTTTGTTTTGTGTCTTTTCCGCTCATGTGAGTTTGTTGACATAGCGCAGGGGGCACCAATTGCTACCTCTTGACATTTTGGGTCTCTGATATTGAAGATTTCCATGGCATTCAGATAGAATACACAGCAGTTGGCAGAGATAAAGAGCCAGTTGTTGTCTATTCCATATTTCGAAGGTGTCATTAATGTGCGAGGATGATGAACCATCTTCCCCGATCTACCTATCCAAAGTGACAACACCAGATTAACAACTGACAGTCTCTGTAATCTATACCATCTATCTATACTCCTTTCGCTATCCCCAAGCCCCACCGTCGTAAACTGAAGAATAAACAGTGATGAAAAAAGCAACCGATCCCTCACTAAACCATTATCATTATTTATTTTCACTTCCAAAACGACCCCCAGTTCATCCTCTCCCACGTCGCCTGACATCTTTCCCTCACAGGCGGCTCCCGCAGCGGTCCCGGCGGCGGTAGATCCGGCAGCTTATCCCCCATCGCCTCCGCCAGAGCATCCTCCAGCTCCTCCCTCAGATCTACTGCCAAGTTTACCCCCGGGTTTATCTCTACATTTGTGTTTGCAGCGGTAGCGGCAGCGGCAGCACCGTGTTGGGCATTGGCCCATTCCAACGACGCTTCTCTTCGTGCTGCTGGATTCGCGGGGGTAGCGGTGCGGGAAGACGAAGAAGGTGCACGAGAGGTTGAAGGTGCGCGGGAGTTTGAGGTTGAGGCTGGATGTGAGGGTGCGCGCAAAGTCGGACCTGTGGCTACATGTGAGGTTGATGACACTGTTTGCATTCGAGAGGGACCTGCCACTGCTGTTGTCGGAGCCAGTGAGGAACCTCTTGGTGCCGAGGCTTGTGATTCTGCCTCTTCCGCCAAGAAGACCTTCTTGTCTGCCTCTCTCATGGCTCTCCTCTCCGCCTTTTCCTTCTCCTTTTTGTGAGCCTTCTTGTTGGCTTTCTTGCTCTTCTTGGGTGCCCGTCCTCCCCTCAGCCTCGTCCGAGCTTCAGCACCTTCTGTTGGCGCAAGAACCCAGGAATTCGTGGGCCTTATATCAGAATCCAGAGGACCCTCCTCAACGAGATGACTATCTAAAAGATGGCGAGGACTATCAGGCGAAGTAGCAAGCAATGTAGGAGTGATGCGGGTACACAAAAGAGACAAAGCACAGCTGCGTAGGGACAGCCGGCTGGCAAGCAGCGCATTCGAGTAATCAATTCGTTGATGGGTATGAATAAATCTCCAGAAATTAGATTGTGGTCCCTCCACGCCAGCATTATATCTCTTGCGAGACGATCGACGGCGGCGCATCTAGTTGCCGCCAACAGCCTCGGGCTCCTTGTTCGCGTCATAGCCGTACTTGGTCTTCATCTCCTCGATCTTGGTCACGTACTGCTCCTGAGCCTGCTCGGGGGTCAAGCCCTTGTCGTCAACGGCTTGCCAGGCATTGTATTTGGCCTTGCCCTACCATAGTGATCTCGGATTAGCGGGTTGCTTGGAAATAAGGGGTAGGGGATGCGTGCGCACCTTGAGGTCGAACATGCCGGGCTTGGGAGCATCGGTAATCTTCTCGCCAGTGGCAACCTTGTAGAGACCTATAATATTATACATGTTAGACTGTGCCAGCAGTACTTGGCTGAGGAATCCGGACGGACCATAGATCTCAAGTAGGTCCTCGTTGGAGGGCTTGGAGGTCAACTTCTTGGAGTCGACAACAGCCTTCTGGAAAGCCTCGCTCTGAGCCATTGTTGCGGTAATTTCTGAGTGTTCTGAGAGATGGGAATTTCTAGCGTCTGGTGTGCGAAATGTTGATTGTATAGTGAGAGAAAGCTGCAAGTGTCGCGAGTGTTGAGGAGAGGAGATCTGGACCTGTTTGTTGGGATCATGGCGGGGTCAGCTAGGGTCAGGCACTGCCGGAAAGCGCGGGGTCAATTGCTTGTCCTGACCATGTGGAGCACATATTACCGAGCATGTGAGTGGAAGAGGGGCCCTTGTGAGGTCATCCAAATCCAGATCCGAACACAAGCGTGACAAGACAGGGGCTGCCAGACGGGAACGGAGCTTTTCGAGGGTACTTCACTGGAAGGAGGTGGTTGATAGTAGTATCTTTCTAACTCTCCCCAGAGTTCTGTTTCCTCCGCTCATGCTTCGGAGTATCCGTACGCAGAAGCTCTAAGTATGTGATGATGGTCTTTCTAGTATCAAACAAGAAGCCACCAAGTTTTATTCACCCGTAGGCTTGAAAGTGACGTACGACGAGGCATTGCAAAAATGTTGCAAAAACTGTCCACTCAGCTTTAGGCTCATCGCTGCCGGGATTCATGCAAGGCCTTGCGGCCAGAAACAGCTGCACAATGACTGGTCACATTGCATCCTCTTCCTTCAGCTTGCCTTTCACCATGAAAAGACATGGGATGCTTCGGTCCCGAGTCAACGCGCAGTGCTCAATTCGAAGAAGGTTCGGGACGACGTCTGCTGCAGCTTTGGTCAGCAGCCAGCGCGCCAAGCATCAGTGCACCTCACAGGGGTAGAGCTATTTTGGGGTTAGCGTTCTTTGTCCATCGCCGTCGGCGCATCGGCGCCAGTTAGCTCCGGGGTTGGGAGTTTCGGGTCACTCCCATCTTATGGTTGGTTTAATAGATCCCCTTCAAGGCTGTCGTGGCAGATGCTCTGATACTTATTTTGTCTTGAGGATTTCAAATGCCCATGTAATCAAGAGAGTCTTGATGACTGATGATGATGATGGCGTTTCCCCTCCGTTTTGTCCGTTAGTCGGTCTATCCAAACCTGGAAGACGGTCATTTTTTGATCGACGCCAGGGATGAGTTCCCGTTCGTGAACAAGGGAACCTGAGGAGACACGGAAATCAAAAGTCGGCTGGTGGCTAGCAGCATGCATCGCCGTATCACCACACAAAACAAAGCACTAGACTTTGCTCTGACAGGGCTAGCATTTTCCCTTTTCTGATGTATTGGCCATGTTAATTGGTAGCTGAAGCTCAATTAGGTAGCATTCTGCTGTGTCTCTGTTTCTGATACCGAGCCATGCACGTCCAAGCTACGGCTCGCGCAGACCATCCGACTGAGTCCGTCTCGTCTCAGATATCGGGTCCCAAGCAAGTCCGGGGGGTAAAAGCTGCTGGGTATATAAGGGAAGGGACACCCGACAACCCCCTTCACATGAACCGTTTTTCCATCTTGCATAAATTGTATCCCGTCACCTGAAAGCCACAACAACATTAACAGCGTACGGACAACCACAGCATCACCGACACCATGGCAGACTCCAAGACAGTCGTGATTCTGGGCGGCTCTCTGGGCGGGCTTCACGTCGCTCATGCGCTTCTCAAAAAGCATCAACAATACCCAAACCTGAGAGTAATTCTCGTCTCCAAAGTAAGTCGCATACACGTGACACCCCTCATCGGCACCACTTGGCTAACCACCACCCTTTCACCATCATCAGAACACCCATTTCTACTGGAACATTGCCTCCGTCCGTGCCATTATTCCCGGCCAAATCCCAGACCAGAAGATGCTCCGCGAGCTCTCCGAGGCGCTCCAACCTTACCCCAGCAACATGTACGAGCTCGTCATCGGCGAAGCCATCGCTTCTGACTTCACCGCCAAGACCATCAAGGTCCGACTCAACAACAGCGGCCCCGACAGCAAGCCCCGTGAGATCATCTACGATCATCTCATCCTCGCCACCGGAGCCCGCTACACAAACGACACCCCCTGGAAAGCCAACTCCGACTACCAGTCCCTCATCACCCTCCTCCACGATACCGCCTCCAAGGTCGAGAAAGCCAAGCACATCATCGTCGCCGGCGCCGGAGCTACAGGCGTGGAAGTAGCCGGCGAACTCGGCTACGAATACGGCAAAACCAAAACCATCACCCTGCTAGCCTCCGGCCAGCACGTCCTCCCCGGCGAACAAGAGTCCCTCAGTGTCGCCACCGAAAACGAACTCAAGAAACTAAACGTCACTGTTCAAAAGGGGGGCCGTGTCAGGGATGTTGTCACTCGTGCTGGTGAGGGAGAAGAGCGGTACACCATCCAGCTGGAAAACGGCACAAAACTCGAGTGCGACCTCTACCTCCCCACGCAGGGCATGGTGCCCAATTCCGAGTACGTTGACGCCAAGCACCTCGACCCAAAGACCAAGACGGTGCTCGTCGACGAGTTCCTCCACGTCACCAGCGTGCCGGGAAATAACGTCTGGGCGGTGGGCGACATCGTCAGCAAGCCCCGGGCCGGGTTCATGATCACGCAGAAGCAGGCGGCATCGGTGGCCAAGAATGTGGAACTGTCTCTGCTCCAGAACAAGCCGCCTGTCCCCGCAAAGGGCCCGCCGGTTGATATTCTTGCTTGCGCAGTTGGCCGGGGGAGAGGCGTGGGCAGGATGGGATCGATCAGGCTCCCTAGCTTTGGTGTTTGGTTGGCCAAAGGGAGGACGCTGGGGATGCAGTTTGTGGATCAGTACATCAGTGGCGCGATTGCTTAAGGGAAGTCGCCTTTTCGCAAGAAACCGAGCAAGAGACGTGACGACAAATGGAAGAAAAGGGGCGGGCAGTAGAGAGCAAGCAAGTTATACCCTTTGTGTGTTGTTTTTTATAGGTGGGGGATGAATAACCTGGACAAGCCTTGGCTTTCCGCTTTCCTTATTCAAAGGATCGACCTAATACATTAATGAAGAGTTTGAATCCCATAAACCGGTTATCACTGTGAATTCACTATCAATCATTACCCGCCCTAACATTACCGAATTTTTTCCTCTTCAATTTCCCTCCTCAACTGCTCGAGAACCTCCTGTCTCGACCTGAGATGTGTCTCCAGGCCCTCTACTTGCTCCCGCACCGTCTGAAGATCCTCGCTCACGCTCTTGAGGTTGCTCCCTGTCCTGCTCTTCCCCTGGCCCTCCTCCAAATCCCGCAACTCCTTCCTCTTGTAATCCAGCAGCTGCTCCAGTTCCCTCTTGACCAGCGCCGGCTTCGAGTCTCTCTTGCCGCCCTTCCTTGCCTCGACCCCTTGCTCGACCCTCACAATCTTGTCCTCAAGCTCTTGGAGCTGCTTCTTCAACCTGACCTCCTCCCACTCGGCGTCGCTGTTTTTCGTCGAGGAGAAATCTGTGCCCTTGGAAGTGAAGCCGCTCCTCCCCAACCGGGTGAGGTACTGATCTCCGAATTTCGCCTTTTTGCCGGTCGACGTCTCGTCGTCAGGCTTGACGGCCCACCGCGACTTGGCGGCTTGGTTGTCGACTTGGTAGTCGATCTGATTTCGCTCAAAGCTTGCTCGGAGGGAAGCCGGAACGGTGCGCGGGATGCGGTACCCCTCGTGACGGTAGTTGAGAATGTGCAGGAATGCCAGACAGGCGTCCTTGTTGATCGTCTGCGAGGCGTTGGGGTTGATGAGGTTCCATGCTGACCTGACGTCTGTGTCCGGCACGTCCAAGCTGTTGTAGAGATCGCTGAGCGCCTCGACTATTTCACCCCCGCCCCAGTATTAGCACGCAATCCAGGCCCAGATAATTTGCGACAGCAAACGAAAAAAAAAAAAGAAGAAAAAAAGACTCACAATTAATCTCCCCCCTCATATCCCTCCCCTCCCGATACACAGCCTCATACCTGCTCTTATCCTCCGGACTCATGTACCAATCAAACCCATCCTTCAGCCCTTCTTCCTCCTCCTCCTCGTCCGCCACCCTCTCCATCTTGGGCTCCTGGCCCCTGATCGCCTTGTTCGCGCTCACCAGATGGCTCTTGCTCTCGGGCACCAGCCAGTCCGGCAGCACCTTCGGCACGTCGGCATACTCCCCGTTTAGCAGGTCAAAAATGACCCTCATCGCCACGCAAAACTCCTCGAAATCCAGGTTGCCGTCGTTGTCGACGTCGGCAAGGTCCCACACCCGCTCGAGCTGGTCGTCGCGGAGACCGGAGTTCTTCAGCACGGGCGCGGCCATCTCGCCGGTGAGGAACTGCCCGCCATTGGTGCGGGTGGAAAAGATGTTCCAGTAGGTTTCTATTTCTTGGGGTTCGATTCGGGGCGCCATGGTTGCGATGGTTTGGTGCTTGGATTTGAAAGATGTTACGCGGGAGCTCGGTAATGGTCGGTGTAAGAGAGGATCACTGAAGTTGGAACGCGGAGCTTGTGACGCCTGTATTCAAGATGGTGATTATGTAGAATCGAAATGATGAATTGACCAAAGCTCGAGGCCGTCCCGTCGTCGTCGTGGGGTGCCGATGGCGCAGCAGTTGCAGTTGCGTTGCGGGAAGCTTGGAGGTTGTACCGGCCACAACCAAATAGCTGACGTCTCGCCCAACCCAGCGCAGCCATGTACGTTAATTAAACTGCGCGCGAGTGCTGCTTGTGGCGCGCCGTCGCTGATCCCTGTCAAAACGCCCCTTTTCTGGAGTGCAGTGTGGCCCGTGCACAGAAACCTGAAGAGCCTCACTTGCATCAATCTCATCGTCAAATCATCATCTCACAATTTATTGGGACTATTTTTACAGGACATCATCCATTTTATCGGTTATTGTACAGTTATCCTACTATCTCAACACCATTTTAACTACCGTCATACAGGATCCATACACCTCGACAATATCCTACGTACACTTCTGAAATGCAATCCCGATCATGCACCTTTCCAGCCAAGGGTATATAGCAGAAAGAAAAGGGTATCCCCAGCTACGCCAGACCTCCAGCCATCCAGATGCAACACATAGCACCGTATATGCAGCTTGCCATTTCCAGCCCACCTTTTTCCCCTGGTGATGCATATGCCAATGCAAAGGCAGCAACAAGCCTAGTTCCCAGCCATGCCATATCCGCTCAACACCAAGGGTCTCGAAGAAAAGCAGAAAAAGAACGCGGTGCCCCGAAGTTCACAAATCTCAAACCCAACCCATATTCTGAACGCCGTTTTGTTTTGTTTTCCTCGACCGATATCGAATGTTGAGGAGAGGCCAGTCGTAATGTACTACGTGGTATACAATAAACCCAACAAGCATTTTCCTTTTTTCACCAATGTCGCGTCGCCAGCAAAGCTGATGTTGTGGAAGCGAGACGAAATATCAAAATATACTCCCTTTTCGTGGCTTTGTTTGCTAAATAAAGAAGCCAAAAAAAGCTGCCGCACCCTTCTCGTTTTATGCCACCAGGAAATATGCTCAAATTTTGGCAAATGTGTCGTTTCCTGATTATTCTTCACCACCCTCTTTTTATCTCTTCTCCAAAGCCTCGGCGGGGGTGGTGTCGCGATCTATCTCCTTGCCCTTACGGGGACGAAGAGTGCGGATTGCCATAGCACCGTCATATTTGGAAGGACTCTGAGACGGACGCTCCTCTGTAACTGAATCGTTGGCAGCGTGTTTCTTGGCAGTCTTCACCTTCGTCGTGGTCTTGTTGATATCGGACCCCTTCGCGGCAGGCTTTTTGGTAACTGTCTTGGGTGGGGTTTCCTTGACTAGAGGAACAGAGCGAAAAGATGGCACCCGTCCCGACGGGGCTTCAGAGACAGCATTCCTCAATCTTGTCGAATATCTCTGAACTTTCTCCGTAGTATCCAGCACCGGTGGAGCATTCAAGTCAAGGCCTTGGTTCTTCAGAAGTTCTGAAAGATCGCTTTTCCCTGCCTCCTTGGCCTCGGAGATCTCTCTGGCAGCCTTCTCAGTTGTCTCCTGGGTCCCTTCGTCGACCTGCCCCCCAGTGTGTCCGTCCCTGGATTGCGACTTCTCACCGTCTGTTCCCTTTTTGTGATCAATGAGATACACCTCGTGGTCAGCGCGGGCTTGAGGCGGAATGTAGTTATCCAGACTCTTTCCTTTTGGAGCCAGGGCACGAGCTGGCGCATCAGGGCGTGTCGAAAACGGCTGGCCCAGCTGGGCAACGTATTTCTGAAACAGCTCATCTGTGTCGAACATGTCGCGAGTGCTCAGACCCTTGGACGACAAGAACTCCTCAAAGCTCTGAGCCCCTGGCGCCCTTGCTTGACTACTGCTTAGGACAGTACTTGATGACTGGGCTGCTTGAGGCGAACCGGCCTTGATTGGAGAAGGCGTGACTTGCTGAGATACCAGCCGAATGGCCTTCTTGACCGCCTGCGGAGCCTTTGTGCTCTTTTTGGGTTTCTTTTCTCCGGCACTAACACCATCTGCCGCGGGAGCACCACTGTGAGTGTCTTTCTCCGCCGAAGTCTTTCTGCATTGTTCGGATGGATTCACAGGCAGCCAAAGGACGCCAGTATCCTCCTCCAACCACTTTCCACCACCAAATGACCCACCAGGTCGGTACTTGGTGTTGGGCAAGGCAGAAACCTCGGAGCGCTTCAGAACGTCTCCATGGCCATTTGTGAAGAGCGTATCAGCGCTGCCCCACAAACCTCCGGGTTGACGCCTTCCCCTGGCCGGCTTGCTCTTGCTCTCGCCATCGTACTCTTCCTCCTCGGAAACACCGCCAGCAGCGGCCGCCGACTTTCTTCTCCTGGTGTTACTGGTGGTAGGGATAGCACGACTTGTAGACGCTTCGGCATTCACCCGGCGTTTCTTGAGAGCGTTCTGACTCTCTCCGGTCTGTGACATCTTTCTCTTGTTAGCCATCCCGGCGGCAGGAACAGCTGTGCCCACCGACTTCTTCTGTGAACCCCTGGGTCTGTTCATCGCCCCAGAAGATGTAGACGCGATCGAAGTAGCCCTCTTTCTTGACGCAACAGGCAGCGACAACCCGGAATTCTTGTCTTTCTTCTTTTCCTGTGAATTGTCATCGTTTGGGAGCACAAAGTCTTCATCGCTGTCGTCATCGTTCTGGAATCGTTGTGCACGCGTAGGACGGGCAGACCGGGAAGAACGGGCAGGCACATAAGGGAGAACCTCCTCCTCTTCTTCCTCTGAAGAAGACTCCTCCTCAGACTCCGAAATCCAGGAGTCGCGATACTTGTTGATCCACCTATCAACCTCCTTCTGCAAATTGGGATCCCGCTGCTGAATTTCTCTTGACTGGTCGAGAGGAGGGCCCCGGGATACTGCAGGTGCCTTCTCTGATTGCGCGCCCGGCATCCGAACATCCTCATGCCCACTATTGCTAGTCTGCATAGGTTGTGGCCGAGCAGATTGTGCCCTAGAAGTTGGATTGGGAGCATTGGAATGAGAATGAGCGGCTTGGCCCACAACAACTACATGGCCAACGGGATGGTGCGGTATCCCCATCGATCGATGGGGTTGATCATATGTCTTATAAAGCAAAGCTAGCTGCGTTGCGCTCAGCAGTGGCACTGTCTGTCTCCTAGTGCCAGACATGTTCTGCATTGGCCGCTCACGGCCTGGAATACTAGCAGAGCTAGTTGTTGGGTTGATAGGCCGCTGAGGAACATTGTGCATCATAGGCGGGACAGCAACTCGGCTAGGGGCACCTTGAGCCCCCATGGACCAACGCGTATCAGAGGCAGAGGAAGGATGACCACCAGCATCAGGGTTGACCGCCTGCTGTGGATATCGTCCCATCGGCTCAGAGGGACGAAGAGGAGGCCGTAGGCTAGCATCAGTGGAGGTCTCTGTGTGGTTTCTCATGAAAGCTCCCTGGGCCCCGTGGCCAAAGACGGGGCTGAGATTGAACCGGTCATACGGTTTAGGTTGAGCCATAACGACCTGCTGAGATGTTTCACAGGGTGGATAGGGCCCGCTAGTGATTCGTGGAGGCTGCATCGAAAAATCACCTGTTCCTGTCGCCGTCGCAAATTGCATGTTCGGTGGTTCACGATAGCGAGGTGGAGGGCCGGTCCAACGCACTTCTCTGTCATGAAACCCGTGACGGGACTGAGGCCACTGTTGAATTTGAGCCGGGCCTTGAACTGGCACATACCCTTGCCAGGGGCCATGTGGGTGGTGAGCAGGATTGTAAGGGGTACTGGGAGGCGGGAGACTGGCAAAAGGGTTGATGGGCACACCATATCCTGAATCTGGGAGAAATAATGGAAGTCCATGCTGGATAGGGAGGCCATGCTGGATAGGGAGGCCATGCTGGATAGGGAGGCCATGCTGGATAGGGAGGCCATGTTGGATAGGAAGGCCATGGGGTGCTTGTCTGACAGGATGCCCCATACCAAGGTTAGGGAGCCCATTGGGGTGGCGCTCATTCCCGCTTGGCGCTGAAGAGACACTGGCTGAAGCGTTCTCAGTGGAGGTTTTACCGATACAAGGCTCCCCAGCAGGATGCTTTTTGGCAAGATTACCCTGAGTAGACGGAGCTGAATCAAGGCTGTTGAGAAGTCTCCTCAAGTTGGTCGTACCAGGCGGAGGATCAAGCCTCACATGCATCTCTGCAGTTGACATGGGGGGTGGCCGCTCTTGTTGTGCCTTTTTCCAGGTGCTGACCATTATCTCGAGTTCCTCTGAGCAGAAGGCTTTGAAATGTGGTGGAAGATCCTTGAATCCATCGCCCCAGAACTGGTTGAGCACGATTGGGAACCGCCGACCAGTACCAGCTCCGACATACTCGTTCAGCTTGGAAGCGATATTTTCAAAGCCCATAAACTTCAAGAATTCCTTCCCCTCCCTGATCTCTTTGGCAGTGAGATGGTCAGTGATCAGTGGATCATGAGTTTGGGTGTACTCATCGATCCAGGTCACATCGGCTGTATGCAGGTGCTTATTGACCTCTTTGTTAAAGTTGTCGATTTTTCGCTGTTCGTTGCCAATCAAGTTCATGAGATTCCCAGCCTCAGACAATGTTAGTCGAAAGGTATGAATGACCTGTACGAACGACGTGCCGGTCTTGGTCATCTCATAGGTGATGATGTATCTCACACCAGCTGACAAACTGGCCCAGTCAGGGTTTTTCCGAGTAATTCTTCGAAGCTAACATTCAAAAGTTAATTTCAGGACTTTCATTCTCCGGAAACACAACAACATACCTCAAAATCGCGGTCTTTGTTGCGGTCGAGCTCATTGGACTTGCTCTTGGCGGCATCTCTGTCAATATGCACCGTATAGGGCCGCCTCGGCTGCGAGACTCTAACCTCAGAAATTGCGCTGCTAGACGCCTCAGGCATCACCACAAAAGGATCCATTTGGGGTGGCGGTGATGGACTGACACTGAGATGGAACTCTGACGAGTTCCGAGTCCAGTGTCCCTCATTGTCGATACGGCGATCCTTGGGATGCAATCCAAAGGTTGGATATTTCGGACCAAGCTCGGTCGTCATGGAGGAGAGAGTGGCAAGATCCTGTGGATGACGTGCCTCATTATGTTGGTTCACAGCAGCGATCCAGTCCTCAATCGATGTGGTGTAGGCAGGGAGTCCTTGATTGCCATGATTCCGAATGGCGGGATTGGGCTTCCCGGTAATGGTAGTCTGACCGCGCTTGATGGGCTGTATGGATGCCTTCTGTTGGGTTTCTCCCAAAACCTGCGGTTCGGCTTCGTTCTCCTCATCCTCTTCAACGTGATGTCCATTGTTGTCAGTGCCGATAGTGGCAGATTCATTCTGGGGCACGGTCGTGGCTTTCCCGTTCTTCCGCTGCTCCTGGAGAATAGCGCCAGAAGGGCCGGGGCCAGGGTGGTTGAACGGCAAGGTAGGGAAGGCGCACTCGCGAGCCAGCTGCTTGTCAAACTGGTAAACCGGGTGAGGAAAGTTAGAATTAAGGTTCTCAAGCTCGGGAACCCTGTGATCAACGTAATTCACTGTGGTTGGAGACTCCTCTGAGTCCCCATATCGAGCTGGAGCTCTCCGCTCGGCAGCGGTGCGGAGGCGCATGCCGTCCGCCATTTTTTGTGGTTATTCTGGGTGTCCTCGCAGTTGTGATAGTGTCCTTGCAGTTATGATATTGTGCAAGTTCTGAGTTGTGGTTGTGGGCGGCCTTTTTTGAGCCACAGAGGCGGTAGCAGGCCAGTGGCTCTTTCCTAAAAGAAAGAGGTCAATATTCGGACGAAAATACTCTCGTGATGGATGTCATCAGACGCCCGGAAATGAGCCCCATGACTGATCTTACCTGATGGGACGACTGAAACGAAAACTCAGCTGGCAAAAACCAGCAAGATACCCTCAAGTTACCAGCAACAGTGCTGGCTACCTAGGACGCTGATATGACTCCTGTTACCTGTCAGGAGGAGTACATAACAAGTACTGAATGCTTGTTTGCACCCCTTGTAGACAGAACGGGTTCAGGTATGTGCTTCTTCTCAAAGACAAGCAGTCTTGTAGGGGCTTTCAGCAAATCGACTGCAGCTGTAACAGAAAAGCAATTGTTGATTGGTGAAGGGTCCTGTAATGATAAAATCCACATGGTTAGTAAAATATTTTCTTTCGTCCCATCATCGGAGCAACTGACTTACTGAGCATGGGGCATTAGCTGCCAAGTCTCGAACAAGCGACTCTCCAAACCGACTTTTATCTTCAATAATCGCCCGTTAGCGACCTGACAGTGGAGAAATAGGAATAATCACTAGGGTATTTCGACTTTTAGGGGAGTTAAACATACCAAAGACCCAAAAGAGTCGCAAAAAGCCGCAAAAAAGTCGCAAAATGGTTCTGAAAAGAGCGTGGCTCGACTCGACTTGAAGCGACTTGTGCGAGAAAATCGACCCCCACTGGGCACGATCAGAAAAAAAGGGCTATTGGTTGACCAGACAGCAATAGCAAAAGGAGTTGCGACTTGACACTGTTCGGATTCCCTTGGGATGTAGTATCTTCGCTTGGTGTGGTTGTTGGTGGTGGTCGAGGAGAAAATTCGAAAAATGAGAGTGAAAAGAAACCACATAGTACTTAGAAAAGCGGAGAAGTCGCCGATTTACACCCTTTCGGCGAGAGAGACCCGCGCTTACAATACTCTGGAGCCTCACAGAACGAAAAATGAGACAAAAATCACATGGTACCTAAGTATCCTGCCGAGGGGAGCAGTTAGTAGGCAAGAGCGTCAGACGGGGATACCTGCCCGCTCCGTTCCAAGCCTGCTCAACTTGATCTTTTAAGGCATCACGGCAAGGCATCATTTGAAATAGTCAAATCTACCTAAGGCTGGTTATGAGATTAATAAACCATAGCTTAGAGGCAGACTTGGATGGCGATATGGTCCGTGCATAGCCGGTGTAATTCAGGGGTTTATTTACATTAACAGCCAGGAGCTGAGACGGCTGAGGAAGGAGTCGGTGGGAAGAAGCAACAGAAACAAAATAGGGAGGTTCGAATATAAAATGCTCTCAGTGATGTCGTTCCAGAGAAGTGAATATGACATGATACAATGCTCTTAAAGGTTTGCAGCCACGATGAAATCTTCACTCGTGGGACAAGCCACTGGTCCGGAAGTTTGGAAAAGCAGTGTCATCATTCCACACGGCATAACAGGACAGCGGATTTGTTTGATAGGTAGGTAGGTAGATCAAAAGCTCATATGATCTTCTACAACGGGCCTCTTCCTCGACGCAGAAGAATAGATCGAAAGCCAACCATCAGTTGATGCAAGCAATGTTCACCAGTTCATCTCCCTCGTTTTTTTTTGAGCCAACAAATGCTGGATACAGTCGTCATCTAGGTGGTATTTCAAGTAGATTCCCTGTTAAGGTCTTGGTAAAAGCGAAGAAAAATCACCAAAGGATTTCTTTGGCCATGTGCCTTATCCTGAGCAAGGTAATAAATAGCCCATTCCAATCACAGCTCCCAAACTAACACAATAACCGAGTCCACATCCGACTTCTCCTCTTCTTTATTACCAATTCCCTTTTCATTGACGTATGCCTGCCAAATCTCCTTGCCATCGTCTCGCACTTCTGCATCAATCAGGCGCCAAGTCTTCGTCTTGCCGCCTCTCCAGGCTATCTTCTGTCCTTCACCATTTGACGCCAAATGAAGAACAATCTTCTCAGCTACTTTTTTTGACCCATTGCCCGTTGGCGACCCTTTTTGTTGCGTCATCTTCTTGGAGAATGTCTGGATTTCGATTCTTCTTGGATAGGCCGTGATGCTGTGCCCATTGATAAGGGCCCAGCTATCAGTGAACAAAAATCGCTGAAGATAGCATTCTTCTCCGCAGATATTGCTGATAAGATGGCCTTTTCCTGGTGATGAGAAAGGTGTGTTATCTGAATGCATGACCAGCGACCGACCAGTACTGGTTTCTTGGCCCCGGCTATCCTCTCCTGGGATATATCCACCCTCTCCCACCAGAACTTGCATCCTCATATATCTTTCCTGCTCCAAGCATTTGTAAAGTGTCTCTCCCCAGTTACCGTCAACCTTCTCCTCGTCGTCTCCTCCTTTCCCGCCAGCTTGAAAGCACATGAGCTGTCCAACTGTATCCAGCACCGATGGGCTCATCATCACCGCTCCTCCGCCGTAAGTAAGCAGCTTCCCATCTCCGCCTTCCTTCCAGTCCTTGTGCTTCAGCGGAAATCCCACGAACCACTTTCCTCCCTCTTCGAACCGGGTATCCATCTCCCATACTAATCTCCTCAGATCTGGTATAAAAGTTTTATCATCCACCACTGCAAACCACCTTCTCATTTTCCCACCACCAACCTCGCCCTTTCCGAACCTCGACATCAACAATCTCTGAAATAACTGAGCATACACCCCTCCTTTATATCGATCACTGTCCTTGCCCATCCTCTCCTCAACAGCAAACACAGTTCCATCAATCCCAGCCTGCCACAACCTAGCCTTGACCTCTACAACCTGCACTTCAGTAGCCTTATTCAACGCCAACAGCAATCCCGCCCCGTTCGACCTCCTCTTCTCCTTCCTCTCTCTCTCTGCACTATGATTCGTCAAAAACCCCGCCCAACCTCTCACCACCTCAAAGTCGTCACTCGACACCTTCTCGTACGTCGACGCAATCCCAAACAGCACCTCTGCCGGGTCCCCCTTTTCCTCCCTCGGCACATCAACAGGTATCTCAACCACCCCTGGAATCGGCAGTTTTGTCTCTTGTTTCTGTTTCGGTCCCCCAGCATCGCCCCCTTCCCCCGGCGGCGTCAGGTCCACCCTCGCAAACCCATGTCCCTCCAGAAACCCCCTCCCAATCCTCCTGATCCTCCCCTCAGCAACACCACCCTCCTTCGTATCAATAACCCTAACCCTCTTGCTCAGCACCGCAACCTCTCCTTTCAGCCCAGGCAAACCGCGAATGTAGTCCATCATCTCCTTCCCCAGCTCCTCTCTGCTTTTAACAGGAACCAGTCCTTCCTTGGTGGTCTTCCATGGTGATACTGGCTGCTGGTGATGATGACTTCCCGATCCGCCACCGTGAAACCACACCCTGCCGATTTGCAGTATCATCACCAGAATGGTGCAAGCTAAGCAACCCAACACTGCCAATCGCAAGATTCTGGCTCGGCCGTAGGACACCGCCAGGCGGGGGAGGCGGTGGTGTGGTGCCATGCCTCCAGTTTCTACGTGTGCCCCTTGTGCTTCAGATCAGGCGCAAATGAGACTGACAACGTAATGGTAGTTAAGAGGCTAAATATACGACAGACTTGGAGGAAGAGAAGCACTGCTGCCGCCGCCGCTGACGAAAGAGGTTGGGCGAATGCATCAACGATCGGTGACCAACGATTGGGCGGGTATCATCTCGCAAGGCCGAATCATTTGTTGTAAATGCGATGTGACTGTATCTTGGCTACACCGCAGTTGTAAGATGCAAGATAGTAACCACAGAACCTGAAAAAGTAAGGAAACTGTCAGAATAGAAAGGGATGGCCGTAAAGGTGAGCCCAGTTGCTTTGTTTGATCTCGTGGCCGCTTCGAGCTTGGCATTATCAATGACGGAACGTTCCTCCCGTTTGGGGAAATGGCCTTATGTGGGACCTCACGACCCAGCAAATCAGCCTGAACGCTATAGACACACTGAGAGGCGCTGAGAATATGAACAAACACGCATAAACTTCTTACCAACTTCAGAATTACTCTCCTATTTTTGGCCATTTCGCTGCGAATTATCTACATCCTCAATCCTGTTGGCAATAATAGCAGCAGCCCACCCTCGAGCATGTCCCTCTCCACACAGACCAAAATGAAACAATGTCGAATTCCTCATCACACAAATACCTTCACACCTCGGCCTTCTCCTCTTTAAATGCGTCTGAGAGGGCAAAAATTTCCATACATCGCCAAATGCCCAGCATATCAAAGACAGTCACTAATATGCTTGAGGATATTCGTAGCCGTATGCCATCATTGTGTACGTGAGGTACCGCAGGTCCACAATGGCACATATGGTCTTCACTGTTTGTCCTGGGAGGACTGCGGCTGTGGCTGAACAGAAGTGACGAAATGCGTGGAAGGGTCGGGGCATATCATGGGTGATTTCTCCCCAATCCAGGGCGCTACTTGGGTCGAATAGGACTCAGGCATATTGGCGAGTACGATAGACTTCGCTCTCTGGAACCGAGCGAAGCAATCGCTAAGGATATCGTCTACGGTCTGGTGCTGTTCAACGATACCCGTATCAAGCAGTTCCTGTTGCAAACCGAGGTTGGCCATGGCTCAAGATAAGCGAGGGGAGTACTTACCTTCAGAAAGTCCTCGACCTTGACAAATTCGACTTTGTCCAGACGATAGCGGTCAGGCAGTCCACTGTTGTGCATAAGGGCAAGTATCCCAGCATCGACAGTGTTGATGGCGGCTAGCACAGTGACTGGGGTGCCGTCGGTCATCTGGAATGAGCCAAGGGCTGTCAAGACCGCTCCGAGAACGATTTGGAGAAGCATCAGAATCCAGCGGAGGGCGCTGAGTACATGATACGAATAAAAGTACTTGGTTCGCTGGGTGACGATATCTCGATAGAGGCCTTCCGGAAGACCCTTGGGAGGCCAATACCATGAACTGGGATGGACGACTTGATGTGTTTCTCCCTCTCTGATGGCGCCGAGGCCATGAGCTACACGAGCCCACTCGGTTGGAGTTAGGAATCGGTGCGGAATGTTTGTGCCTGGTTTTTGACGTCCACCATGCGGAGGTCTCGAGGTAACTGGATTGCCATTTCCTGGACGGCCCGTAGCAACCGGGATGCCGGAGGGCCTGTCGGATTTGTAGAAGCTCTCGCCTGTCTCGGAACGCTGGTCGGCTTTCAGGCCAGGAAGACTCAAACGACTGGGGTCTCTGGAGAGACCCATGCCTTGGGTGTTAGACATGAGAGAGTGGTGACAAAAAGTACAAGATATTAGCGGAGTTCTGTTGGAGAGATTCAACGTGTCTCCAAACGACCAAAACAGTTGGTTACAGAGGGATTAGGAGGTCGAGGTTGATTAGCAAACGGGAATCCCATCGGTGTCTCCATTCCGCTCAGGAATATTGTCACGGCAAAGCTGACGACTGGGCTGTCGGGCGACGGGATGAGAGTAAGGAAGGAACTGAGGATGGGCCGCTCGTTATTTCGGGGCTGGTGGCGGCAATCGGGGCCGAGTAGGAAGGCCCAAGTGTCAATACTCCAAACTGACCATCACGAGCTCCTTCTACAGCTCGGAAGCAGAGCGGGCGTTGGAGCTTTAGGAAAGCAGCCACCGGCCACTCCAAGCAGCTGCGAGTGTATCGTTGCATGATCTGGCCTTGCATAATCTGACCTCACGAGACAAGCTGAACCATGCACCTGTCAACAGAATTTCAGATCCACTTCGAGATGGAAATCTTATGTCGAGTTTGAGATTATCGCATTGTGTTTTGAGAAGAGCTACCTGCTATCTGATGACAGCAGGGTAAGAACCTTGATGGCTGATCAGGAACAGGAAAGTGGGGTTCACCTTGGGATCGAGGTGGGATGTCTCACCGCCCGGCAGAATTCACAAAAATGTTGATTTTCAGGGTTCTGCCAAGGGCTTCCAACCAGAACAATTGACAGCTCCGCTCACGACTTACATAGCAGTAATTCGTCATCCATGCGCCTCGGCCTGCCCTCGGTCCCCTATCTCTCAATTGCCGCAAACCTGAGCAGGCTGCGACCGCCTGGCCGGCTTTTCCGTATCACTGCAAGCTACCAAGCGAAACGCCCTCTCAGTTTTCTTCGCACCATGTCTGACGACGAGCTCCCTGGTCTCGATGCCACGCCGGCCAACGGCCAGAGAATCAAGCACGACAATGTGATCTACACCACGGTCAAGGAAGGGCTTGCCCACATTCTGGTTCCAGAACAGAAAGATGCCAAGGAAGGCCAGGAAGTGCAGCAGGTCTTCTACAACCCAATTCAGCAGTTCAACCGAGACTTGACAGTGCTCGCCATGAATGCTTACGGCAAAGAAAAGATGCAGCAGAAGCAAGCCGCCAGCAAGGCAAGGAGTGGCAAGTTTGCTGAGAAGAAAAGGAAACGAAAGGAGCAGGCGCAGAGCGAGCGGCCCGCAAAATCGCCCAAACTTGGCGAGAATGCCTCCGACGAAGTTATCACTGAATCCGCAGTTGCGCCAACGGATAGCGAGATGCCAGATGCGAAAGAGGCCGAGCTCGCTATCCCTGAACAAGAGAAGGAGTCAGAAGCCCCAACAAACAACAACGTTGAAGGCACAAACGAGAAGAAGAGCCCTGCGTTGGAATTCACAATTCTAGACGCTTTGTCCGCCAGCGGTCTTCGGGCTCTGCGATATGCCCACGAAATCCCTTTTCTTACGACAGTAACGTCAAATGACCTTTTGAAGGTGGCTACCGAGTCGATCCAACGCAATGCCATCCATAATGGATTGGCCGACAAGATAAATGTTTCCCACGACGATGCGCTTGCCCACATGTACTCGGTAGTTGTCAAGGAACTGCGCAAACGTAGCGGACGCACTGGCAAGGCAGTTGTCGCCACTGATAAGTACGACGTTATTGATCTAGACCCTTATGGAAGCGCTGCTCCTTTCCTCGATGCTGCTGTCCAAGCTATCAGAGACGATGGCGGGCTTCTTTGCGTCACCTGCACAGATTCTGGTGTCTGGGCCTCAAATGGTTATCCCGAAAAATGCTATGCACTTTACGGCGGTGTTCCGGTAAAGGGCTGGTATAGTCACGAAGTTGGGCTCCGTATCATCCTGCACTCTATCGAAACCGCTGCCGCCAAGTATGGTCTGGCCATCGAACCGCTCCTGTCGCTGTCGGTCGACTACTATGTGAGAGTGTTTGTACGAGTGACCAGGTCGCCGGCTATGGTCAAGTTCCAAGGAGGCAAAAATATGATGGTATACAGCTGCGGTGGTGGATGCGGTGCGTGGACAACGCAGCTGCTCATGAAGAACAAACCAGCGCCAAACAAGAAGGGGAGCGGGATCTTCTATAAGCACGGCTTCACCAAGGCCCCCACAGCACCACCACTTTGCGATCATTGTGGGTCGGTCACACATCTTGCTGGGCCAATGTATGCAGGCCGGATCCATGATCCGGGGTTCGTTCAAAAAGTTATTGATGAGGCGAATGAGGCCTCCCCAGAAATTTATGGGACTCTCGCGAGAGTAAAAGGAATGCTGTACACAGCACTTGAGGAGTTTCTGCCCTCTCCCCAAGAGGCTGAAGCTCAAAAGGAAAGCGGAAAGGCGGGAAAGCTGGTCAAGAAGAAGGTCACCGAAGCGGAACTGGCAGCCATTGACCCTTACCCGTTCTACTTCTATCCAGCTCAAGTGGCGGGGCTCATGAACTGCCAGAGTCCCCCGGAAGCACATCTAAAGGGTGCTCTGAAAGGCCTTGGATACCGTGTCACACGCAGCCACTGCAAAGCGGGCAGCATCAAGACCGATGCGCCCTGGTCAGTCATCTTTCACGTTTTCCGAGAATGGGTCCGTCAGAAGGCCCCGGTTAAGGAAGCCAATATCAAGGAAGGTAGTCTTGCATGGCGACTTTTGCGACTGGGAGAGAAGCAGGGCGGAACTGAGGCGCCAAAGGAGGACGATCCGGTTTCCAAGATAAAAGAGGTGATTTTCGACGAGGAACTGGGGCGTGAGGAGGTCAAGCAAAAGCTTGTGCGATACCAAATGAATCCGAAGGAGAACTGGGGCCCAATGAGCCGGGCGACTGGGAAATAATGGTTTACGGGAGCTGCGGAGAGAATAGATTGCACCGACGGTAGCGGATATGGCTAACATGTCGATCTGACATATCAGTAATGTCTGCAGTGCAGGATTCGCACTCACGTACCAAGGACTACATTACAGGTGATTCTGGGGCGCTCCGTTGTAAATGGGAGAGATCAGAAAGGTTGAGTTTTGTGATTCCTTGATTCCCGTCTGACTGCTGAATCTCGGTGGATACTCCACCGCTGCCATTGGCCCCACCATGGACCCAAAGGGGCGGCGGACTTGCCTCGATAACGCAATCGAGTGCTCGTCTCTCGGTTGCGGATGTTCTTCAGATTGAAAGGCTTTGGGTGTAACCCCATCCTCTCACATCTTCCATGAAACAGCGCGGTGAGAAATCATAAATACAACTTCCACGGTACAATTGAGCCTGTCAGCTGCCACTTCCATTTTTCGCTTGTTCACATCTCGCAATCCTGGGACACAATGTCGTTTCTTTGCAGGCTCCTCCCCCTACCCTTCAGACGCCGTACAGGCGCCAAAATGGCCACTGTTCAAATGCCGAGAGATACCGCTGCTGCTCAGGCAACAACACCAACACTCTCAACCTCGGCGCTCAAGGTCTCTAATAATGATGACCTCGCCAGCTTGAACCATGACCAAATCGTGTTCATTTTGACTGCCCCCAGCAAAAAAGAGTCCAGTGGCGACGGTTACTTGATCTACAGCCTAGTCGAGATGCCCTCTGGGAGCAACAAGTCCGACAGTGAAGCTGAAAAGCAACAACCCTTCAAGTTGGAAATAACTTTCGCTTCTCGACTACCATTGGATTCGGGCCTCAACCAGTTTCTTCTGCAAGGATCCGACCCAGCAAGCGGGAAAGGATCAGGATCTCAACTCCTCCCGCCGCCACATCTCCGATCGGACCCCCACATCATCGTTAGTACCCGTTCTGGGATCAGATTGGCTGTTCCTTTTTACGACGGAGTATTGAGCCCGTTGCTGGGTGCGCTCGGATTTGAGGCGGTGCCAGATTCGAAGAAGCACCCAAAGTCCGAGGAGGGCAGCAACAGCAGCGGGCACCACAGGTATAATGTAACCATCACAGAGAACGAGCACACCATTCGAGACTTTGCCTCAACACATCTCACAAAAGACAAGACTACGAAAAGGACGATTATTCTACTGAGCGGAGATGGGGGGGTGGTCGATTTGCTAAATGGGATTGGAGAGGCGCAGGAACATCATGACACCAACGAGGTACCCACTGTCGGTGTCTTACCATTGGGAACAGGGAATGCTCTTTTCCACAGCTTGCATAAACTCGAATATGGCAAGTATCCTGAGGGCAAGGGGCCCAGTTCACTGGTGTTGGGCTTGAGAACGCTGTTCAGGGGAAGACCTGAGGGATTGCCGACGTTTAGGGCAGAGTTCTCGACCGGGGCGAGGTTGATTGGTGCGCCGAGACCGATTGAAAACGACGGCGAGGTCGAGAGTGCGGATGGCAAGGAGTTGAAGAGGGTGAATCATCTCGTTGGTGCAATCGTTGCTTCTTATGGCTTCCACGCGAGCCTGGTGTGGGAGAGCGACACCCCTGCGTATAGGGCTCACGGGGACAAGAGATTTGGGATGGCGGCTGGCGAACTGTTGAAGGTATCGCATGCTTACGATGCTGATGTCGAAGTGCGGATGAAGGGTGAGACGGCGTTCAGGCCATTGGTGAGGAAAGGTAAAGGTGAAGAGGAAGGGAAATATGACTATGTGTTGGCGACGATGGTCTCGAATCTAGAGAAGACGTTTACAATTAGTCCAGCCAGTAAGCCGCTGGAGGGACAGCTAAGGCTCGTGCACTTTGGGGATGTGGGTGGGGAGAAGACGATGGAGATCATGCAGGCCGCGTACAGGAGTGGTGAGCATATCAAGATGGAGGAGGTTGGGTATGAAGAGATAGAGGCTGTCAAGGTGATTATAAAGGAGGTAGATCCGAGATGGCGAAAGGTTTGTATTGATGGCACCATCGTGGAGATCGAGAAGGGGGGATGGATGAAGGTTGGAAGAGAGAAAGGGGAGAGGCTGAAAGTATTGGTTGCTTAATGCGTCAACAAGTCTGTATCATGATAAAGTGTTGGGCTGGATTTGAGGGACCAAATGAGTGACAACCATGAGGGATCATATGTGTTGATGTGATTCTTGCTTGAACGAGGCCATAACTAGCATTATGAACCTTTCTTGGTTAGACTTCTATGAGTTCGGATGATCAAGAAATATCTTGGTGTCGGCTTACTTGGCAGCCTGGTCCCAGGTCTTCAGTTATGAAACATACTTTCAGATTGATTACAAATTAACATCATCCAATGGTTTCGTGGTGTAGTTGGTTATCACGTCAGTCTAACACACTGAAGGTCTCCAGTTCGAGCCTGGACGAAATCAACAATTGTCTTTTTCAGACCTGAATTCTTTTTTTCACATTTTAATTGAAACTTCCTACTGCTTCTTTTCTTTTCAACTGGCAAAATGTCCCTAGGGCCCGAGAATGCGGGATGCGACATCGATGCACAAGTTGAGGAATGCGATACAGCTACGCCGCTCTTCCTGATTTTCAGGCCAGCTTCACTTTCCAATCGGGGCAGCTCCTGCCACCACTCCTCTGACATTCCTGCGCATTAGTATTGCCTTCCTCTCTGCAACAAAAGTACTCGATCACAAACACCGTCAATCGATTGCCCACCATGACACTGGCCGCGATCTGAGCCAAGGCTTAAGCGGTCACACAAGCGTCCGATTTCTTCTGCATTCCGACCCAGTCAGGCCTTCAGTCCATTTTGCGACAAGCTGGTCGCCACAAACACCCAATCTCTGCCCATGGTGATGTACACCGATCTCGAGTTCACGATTACTAGGCATGGCGCCTCCCTCACCCGCAACCGCCCATACATCGCCAGATCGGCGACGAAAAAGATCGTTGACCTCGAAGATCACTCAAAGAACGATCACAAAGGGGTTCGAAGCCTTGTCTGACCTCATCGTTCTTGATGATAATATTCATATCGACCTAATTCTCCACAGACCAACCGCTGGCGACGACAGGATCCCTTAGTGCAACGGTGTCTTCCCCATCCGTGCTCGAAGAGCTCAATCCACAGCGGCAGCTAATCAAATGTACGGGTGTTTGTAGGTGAATCCCGGTGACGAAATCGAGACCAAAAGGGCTGTTGTGAGGCTCGGCCCGAATACAACCCTGGATAGGGTAGGGTCGCATCCCATCGCGGCACTCAGCAATTGACGATTGACGACGATGCAACAATCCGAACGTACCCGCCATCATCGGTATCCGCTTTGAAGGACAGACTTCGGTTGACGCACGCCTGCGGTCTTTGTGCCTTTCGCGACGGGAATCGTGACAAAGAAACAAACTCGGGCGGCCCCTCGTTCTGCCCTTCGGACACTCCGCGCTTTCTCGGCGGCGCGTGGCTTTGGCTGCGGGATGGGCGTCACAAAGGAGCAAGCATCAGTGGCCTGACAACCTCGTGGTAAACGGTCAACCGAAGGTCTCGACAACAGCGCCAGGAGAGATTCATGGTGATGGAATGGTAAAGGCCATGCTATGGTTGCTTGCTGGTGATCGGCGGTCGATCATCCTTACGATTGGGACTGACGAGGTATCTGGACAGAAAGCGATCAGTGCTTCACATGTCTTGCATCCTATAATTCGTGTTTCAACTCGGAGATACCCCCATGCTACGAGGTCTCGTGTGAAAGAGGCTGCGGGATTGTCGACGGTGTCGCAATGTGCGGCTCAAACTCTGGCCAAGAGTATGTTTGAACCAACCCTTAACAAAACAGGTCCTTAAGCCACCTAAGCCAGTCAAGACGGGTGGCGCTGTCTTAAAGTCACCAATCACGGTCATGATATCAGCTTGCTTTTCCCGTACGGTAGCCTCACCCCAGCACGCAATTCCTTTCCGTTTTGTCGCCCAGCCAGATCGGCACTGTATGCTTGCTTATTCTCTTGGTGAGATCCAGTCCGATTGGGTCATCCGGGATCAACTTGCAGCCAGGGAGTTTTATCGAATTTGGCTGATGTTGGCGTAAGGAGGGGAAAAGAAACTTGGGCCAAAAAGACCAGACACCACACAGCCGAGCTTGTGGAAACCGGCTCGCTGTCAGTGTGCTGAAGAATGCAGGAGCCAGCACGGGCTGGTTTCTATCATTCATGCGAATGTGTTGGTTCGTCCGAAAATGGAAAGGGAATCCGTGGGGGATCGGCTTGCATCCCTAAACTGGTGATCGGTTGATTTTCATAAGGAACCGCGGGTGGAGCTTTCTCTCCAAGCCCCAGTTTCTTCCCCCTCGCAAGCGAAGGGGTACCCCAATTTCACAACCCCTGCCTCGAGGTACCGCCAAGAAACCTTAAACAGATCAGTTGCTTCTGACGACCATTTGTTTTCATGGCTTGATGTCCACAAAAGTTTGACCGTTTCTCTTGTCAATTGGCGTTATCGAACAAAGAGATTGTGTGGGAAAAAAATGTCGCTCGAAGTCTTGATCTACACACCCTTACAATACGCCGGTTCCACGAACGCGGGGAGGAAGGTGGCCGGACTCAGTGGTTGAAGGACGGTGGGATGGTGGTGATGGATGCCAATTGGCAGCGACAGTCTGACCACCAGACAATCCCAGGTTGTGGGGCCAGTATTAGCCAGTAGGGGTCCACCGCGAAGACACTTTGGGAAGCGTCGGGCTTGGCAGCAGCTGGTGGCTTTGTTATCGCACTGGCCATGCCTCCAAGCTCCCTTTTGATGCAAGTGCTCGGACAGCGAGGAGGCACTTGATCAATTTTCCAGTGTCATCATGGCATGAAGGAACAGAGATGCTTCCATTACACTTGGCATTTCACAAGAGATCAAAGAAGACCGGTTTGATGTCGGCATGGGAGTTCCTGGTAGTCTGTACCGATAAAGGCAATCAGCCGATATCGACGACGAGAACCACGCAAGGGGTTCTTTCTTCGGCAAGTGATTGTCGCGAAAACACGGAAACCCGGGAACTGTGTGTCACTGCAGGTCATCCCTCCGCCTCGCCAGTGCCGGCAGACACCCCTTTCCGGGAGTTGAAACCTGATAGGCCACAGCTCGTGCTAACCAGAGCTAACAACTGCATAGTGGAACGCTCCCCAGCAGAATGAGCGAGGTTCCCAGCGCCCCGCCGTGGAGGATTCATCATCGAGGAGTGAGAGACGCTCCCAAAAACACGATGTGCCAAGGCCGCTGTCAGTGGTCGACTGCATGGCAACAGGGGATGGAGGGCTGGGCTGCTGCCCAGGTTCTGGGTCGCCCCTTTGTTGTGGGGAGGTACGGGAAAGAGGTATATGGGTCTCGCCCCGGGCTTTTTATCACATCCTTCCATTGTCACCTCTCGACGGCCACGGCTCGCCTTTGTGTTGCGTCGTCCGTTGCTAGCGTCTTTTGTTGCGTCTTCAACAACGGATATGCCTGTATCGTCTCAGTTCCAGACCCCCAAAGAAGACTAACTATTGCTCGCTGGTGTTGCGAGGCTTCACTCTGGCTAGTACCCCTTGACCGTGCTTGTCGCGTGCTCTCCCTCTCTCCCAGCTCTCACAAAACACTCCAACTCAACCCGACAATCCTCCTAGCATTATCGACCCGCTCCCTCCCATCTTTTCCTTTCTTTCACTCGTTTATATCGCATTTTTCAGCCCAGGGTGCGCAGATTTTGTGAGAACCCTCATCACACAACCTTGTTCTCGACTCATCAACACACACACACTCCCCAGCGTGAGGGCGGCCGTATCACCATCGACGACACTTGGTATTTCTACACACAACAGGCAGGATGGTGGGCGCGGTGATGTACCCCTTATCGGGCACGGCCGATCTGTCCAGGATCGAGGCCCCTGTGACCTTGAAGGCGTACCTTCTATGCGGCTTCGCAGCGTTTGGTGGCATCTGTGAGTTTGTTCTGCTCTGTGGTGTTTTATGGATGGGGGCTTGGCTGACTCGAAGAGTACAGTCTTTGGATATGATACCGGATGGATGTCGGGCGTGTTAGGGATGCCTTACTTCATCACGCTATATACAGGACTAGAGTACAACTACGAAACCGGAGAACCAGTAGATGTCCCAAGAACTGAATTCGCTCTCCCATCTTCTCAAAAGTCTCTCATGACATCAATTCTGTCTTGCGGCACCTTCTTCGGAGCACTCATTGCTGGTGATGTTGCCGACTTTCTCGGCCGTCGTCCCACCATCATTATCGGATGTCTCGTCTTCTGCGTTGGCTGCATTCTCGAAATAATCTCAACCAACCAGGAAGCGCTGTTTGTTATGGGTCGTTTGGTATCTGGTGTCGGCGTCGGTTTCATCTCCGCCGTTATCATTCTGTACATGGCCGAGGTTGCGCCCAGGAAGGTTCGTGGCGCGCTCGTGTCAGGGTATCAGTTCTGCATCACCCTTGGGATTCTACTGGCCAACTGCGTGACATACGCCAGCTCCAACCGCAACGATACCGGTTCCTATCGCATTCCCGTCGGTGTCCAGTTTCTATGGGCCATCATTTTGGGTGTTGGTCTCTTCATCTTGCGTAAGTGGCCTCATGCGGCTTGAGAAGACGCCGGGTTGGCATGCTAACTTCGCATCAGCCGAATCTCCGCGCTACTATGTCATGAAGGGCAAGATCGACCTGGCCGCCAAGTCCCTTGCACAAGTTCGAGGTCAACCACTCGACTCGGATTACATCAAGGATGAGTTGGCAGAAATTGTCGCAAACCACGAATATGAAATGCAGGTCATCCCTCAGACGAGTTACATTGGATCGTGGATGGCGTGCTTCCAGGGCTCCATCAGGAAGGGCAACAGCAACCTCAGACGTACCCTTCTCGGTTCTGGCATGCAAATGATGCAGCAACTCACTGGTTAGTGAAATAGAGATTGAGATTAACGGTCTGGAGGCTGACATTGGCATTTATAGGTATCAACTTTATCTTCTACTTTGGCACCACCTTCTTCCAACAGCTTGGCACCATCCAAAATCCATTCTTTATCTCTCTTGTCACCACCCTCGTCAACGTTCTTTCCACGCCGATCTCCTTTGTCGCCGTTGAGAAGCTAGGTCGTCGTGTCCTGTTGAACTGGGGAGGTGTCGGAATGGTCATTACACAGTTCATTGTCGCCATCGTTGGTGTAACCGAAGGCCGCCCCGAGGCCCAAAACGACGCAGCCGTCAAGGTCATGATTGCCTTTATCTGCATCTACATCTTCTGCTTCGCTTCGACTTGGGGCCCTGTCGGCTGGGTTATTATTGGCGAGTGCTTCCCACTTCCCATCCGCTCTCGTGGTGTTGGTATTTCGACCGCCTCCAACTGGTTCTGGAACTGCATTATTGCCGTCATCACCCCTTACATGGTGGGCAACACCCCCGGCTCTGCCAACCTGGGTCCCAGGGTGTTCTTCATCTGGGGTTCTCTGTGTATCGGTTCGACCATCTTCGCGTACTTTTTGGTCCCTGAAATGAAGGGATTGACTCTCGAACAAATCGACACAATGATGGAGGAGACCGTGCCAAGGAAGTCGAGGGGCTGGGTGCCGACGTCCACCTTCGCCGCGCAGATGGGTCGTGTCAGGGATGAGAAGGGCAGTGCAAATCAGCAAGAATTTGCTCCAGAGCCCTGATGTCTTTGATGGGTCTAAGAGACGAAGTTATGTCTTATGAGACATGACGGACTGGTGGTGGCTCGGTTTGGGCCGGCTTAGGTGTCCATGCGATATTGCGACATGTGGAGGTATACCTGTGTGACTGTGGGCAAGGTTTAGTTAGATACCCGGTGGGCAAGGAAGAAATGGAGCATGAAATATTTCTGGACATCACTACGATACTATACCATTTTACTATTTCTTTTCGTTTCTCTATTATATAGGACTGCTTGACTCGTTAGCCGAGCTGAATCACTGTTGAATTTCAACAACAAACTTCACAATGTACATTACCGCCTTCTTTTCTTGGCTCCATGACTGTCACATGGCAAAGAGCCAACAGGCCATACCTCGGCCTAACAGCTACCGACCTGCACGTTGTGAGCCAACCGTTGGAAGTGAAGCAGTCAATTAGAGGCATGGCGGGTATTAAAGGGATCCTACTGGCTTAGTAATATATTAAAAGACTTGGCAGTGGCCTAAGGCAAGGAGGGCACAGACCACTTAACGGAGGATAAATATACGTTTAGGACCATTGTACTATTCCAAGTTTTTTTCTTTTTTTCTTTATTATAAACTTTAAAGCTATTAAAGATTATTATTATAATTAAACTACTATTCTAAGCCCTATATTATAGCCTTTATTATATATAATTTTTAACTATTTAAAGTTCGATATATTATATTTATTATTAATTATTATTTACATTTACTTTACCCTTTACTTTTTTCTTTATTAATATTTAACGCGTTATTACAAGCCCTTTTAAATATCGTTAAAAATCTAATTACTTTACTTTATAATCCTTAAGTTAATATCGACGAAGACTTTAATTATATTATTAGAGAATATTTATTTTAAAGTTCTTTATAATTTAAGTTTATTATTTTAAATTATATAATATATCTTCCTCTATTAATATTATTTTTTATTATATTATTTATATATATAACTACTTATAATTATTATAATAATCTATGTATTTTATTATATAATATATTTAAACCTTAATACCGTTATACCGCCTCGATCGAATTGATTTAAATTAACGATTATATAAAATTTATATTTTATATACTTTAGAAGTTCGATATTATTATAATATCTTTTAATAATATTTAAATCTTTTCTAATATAATTGTAAATTTAATTTTTTAAATTATTAATTTATACTGATATATATATAAAGTATATAATAATACTTTATAATTTACTAAATAAATTAATTATAATTGTTAAAATAGGTCCCTGTGAGGCCTAATTTACAGTGGACTGGCAGCTGTAATACTACGTGGTTATAGGTGTGAAGGATTGGAGGATTCGGCCAAGTCTTTGCCCGAAGAGCTTACCCGTCACCGAGCACTTACCCGGCACCTGCGCACGGGCCCCACTCAGTGCTACAGGCCACTTCAAAAGCTTGCATCGGGCCAACCAGTGGGCCAAAATGGCTATAAGTCTATATTTAAGCTTATAAGGTCTATATACACCACTGGTTAAAAGGGCTAAGCCTTAGGCCCACGATGACCCGCACTTTGGCTAAGAGGGGGGCGGTTTGGGTGAAGATTTGTATGGGCGTGAGTCGCTTTTTGGCAACTCGCACCAAAAACGGGGTCCTGCAAGTCGTACTCTGGCCTATCAGCCCGCCCTGGCGTGCGAGTTCCCGCACATTGGTCGGTGGGTATGTGGTAGAGGTCGAGTGCGAACCCTACTACAGAGTATTATAGTAGACTTTAGAAGGCTATCGCTACAAATATAGAAGGTTACCC